>VWZD01012918.1:909976-995587 GCA_013396695.1 Sakesphorus luctuosus
TTTTTTTTGTTTCAGTGTTAAAAACAAGTTTGTTAATGAGGTTTCTGGGGGTGGTCCTGTGGCGTAATGGAGAGCACTCCAGTCTCTAAATCCCAAAGTTGCGAGTTTGAGTCTCGATAGGGACCATACCATCCCCGGCAGTTCAATGCCTCCCTGCCATCCCATCCCATCACATCTCGGATGCTCAGCAGGGTCAGCCCCGGTTAGTACCGGGTGCTGTGACAGTCCCGAGGACTTCACTGTCACTGTCCAAGCTCGCTGGGCCGTGGCAGATGAACCTCAGGACTTAAACGGTGGGGCCAGTTCTGTGCATGCTGTGCCTCACCTAAAAAATCCACTGACAGGCTGGAAGGGCACACCCACGTGGAGAGAGCCCTGCCCAAAGCTTCATTCATGGAGTTTGGCCATTATATTATTATAGTGAGGTTTGTGAAGACAACTTTTAGTGAATTCTGTTGGGAGGGTTAACTGTTCTGCTTGCTCAGCTGGAGTAGGATTTTATCCACCAACAGGAAATTAAAAAAACTCCTCACATTATCTTATGCTGTTTTTTCTGAGAAGTAGCTTGTTCTCTTTTTGCCTCTACTTTTACATAGAAAAAAATAGAGTCATTCTTACTGGGCCCACAGAATTTATCAGAAAAATCAGTAGCGTATAGAGATACACTACTTGGAGTGGATAAAGTTCTCATTTCAAGATTAGCAGTGAGTTGGGTTTTTTTTTTTCAAAACTTGTGCATATTTTAATCTTTGAGCTGCCATTGTATTTTCACCAAAACACTGAGACATATCAGAACTCCTGAAAACCTAAGCTGGATTCTTGCATTCTAGCTAGGAGAATTAATACATGTAAAAAATAAAAAAATGAGGAAAACAATGTCTGCAATATTTTGCTAACAGAGGAAGAGACTTACAGAATAGCTGAGGTGGGAAGAGATGTCTGGAGTCACCTCATCCACTGTATTGCTCACAGCAGATTCAGTCAGAGCAGGCTGCTCAGGGCTGTGGTCCAGCTGGGTTCTGGGTATCTCCAAGGGTGGACACTCAACAGTGTCTCTGGGTGACCTGTTGAAAAGGAATTCTCGCACTCTCTGACTGTAGTTTCACTTAACGTTGAAGTGTTGCTAGGTTAGTTATAGTAAGGTTTGTGTTTCAGTAAATAAGACTTTTTTAAGTAGAGAGTAGCATAAATAAAATGGAATAACTTGAAAGGATTACAGTAATTCCTGTCACTAACAAACCAAGAAAACTTGTGAACTTGGATGTATTTTTTTTCAAGGTGGATAAGAATGCATTCCATCATTTTAAACCAAAACAAATGAAGAAAAAAAAACTCAAGGAATTTTTGAGGTCTAGAGTCTAGGTTTTTTTAGTTCTGTTTTGCAGCTGAAGCTGATTTTGATAGTACAGCAATTTCTTGCTGTACTGAAACAGTTTACATGCAATATCTAGAACTGTGTTTTTACCCCATAATTTATTAATCCCCACAAGAGCTGTGTAGATCTCCAGTGCTGTCTTCAGTGTTCCCTTCCACTTAATAATTCACATATATATTTGTATAATAATGTTCATAATTATGTTTGGGACTAATTATTCCAGCCACCTCTAGTTTCATAATTTGTTAGAGAATGCAGTTGAACTGCAAGAATCAACTTTAAAATAATTAAGGTCTCCAAATCTTTCTACAAATGTCATTGAAAAGAATTGGTTTGTGCAAGTATATGTTGCTGGAAAAAAGTATGTTTTTGTTCCTAGATTTTAGGTCCTTTTATAATTATATGTAGCCATATTTAGCATTTTGTTGTAAAATGGTTCAAAGTAAGTGGTTTCAGTTATTTAATACTGTGGGGGCTGATCTTCCTGCTCTGTAAGCCTTGTTTTATTCAGAAAGTGTTACCTTTGCAGCAGTTTTACCAACTACATGATGAAACTGCTGGTACTTTATATGCCATGAAGGAAAAACAAGATGTGCTTACAGAACTTGATAGTGTAAAGGTCTGTGTGTTTGATGGTGGCATTTAAGAAAAAAACACAAGTGGAGCTGTTTGTCTGTCCTCTGAGATTTGAGGAAAACCAAAATATTTACAGATTAGAAAAAGGAAAAAAGCTTTTTGCTGATTGCATGAAATTGGAAACAAGAAAGCAAAAAAAAAAAAAACCCAAACAGCATCAAAAAAAAAGACTTTGTAAGATAATTTTAAAGCTTTCCTAGAATATTTTTTGAGCTTGTAATTACTTTAAAGTACTTGACGAACTTGTATTTTTATCTGTGTTCTATTTTTAATACTTCAGCCCAATTTTTAAATGGAATATGATAGTACTTTGTCAGCTCTTTTTTTTTCTCTTTTTCCTATTAGGATTCTGGTACTCATTTGTGTGTAATTGATGACTCTAATGAGCACATGCTTACTGTGTGGGATTGGCAGAGGAAATCAAAAATAGCAGAAATAAAGGTAATTTTCAAACAAATTAATATTCTGAAATACAAGTGGTTTTATTCCCATAAATACAACAGTTTGTGAGACATTTTTGATGTTCCTTGGAAACTGCAACTGTATAATAATGCTGGCTTGTGTAAGGGTACCAAAGAAATATATTTTTAACTTGTATAGTTGAAGGAGTTTGAGTATTGAAAGGTTTTTAATTTTTTTTACTCATCCTTAAGAATCAATTCAAATAACAGAATTATCTGATATTTTCTTAATTTAAAATAAATAGATCCTAGGAACTTTAGGAAACTGAAGTGATGATTCAGTCTGTAGCTGTTTAAAAAAAATAAAATACTTTTAGACATTCCTTATTTTATTTTTGCCTGAATCAAATTCCGGTCATTGATTCTCAGTACATGTGTGTCTTGAAGTCCTAAGTACTTTGGTAGATTGCAGTCTTGTCTGCTTTCCTGTTTTCTTTTTTAACCTTTCTAAATTCCAGACCACACAGATGTGTTCAGAGGTGTTGCACTCAGTGTTTCACTGCAACACTCAATCCTTCGTGTTATACAGTATCAAAGAAGGAAGTCTTACATGCACGTGAAACTGTGTGGTTGTAATTTTTTTTTTAATTATGCTCTACAGCCATTCATGTCTGTATCATTACGAACTTGCCATTTCAGATAACAAAATCAGTTTGGTTTGACACATTTTCTTTAGATTATGTTGACCAATACTAATTGTATTCTATCCTGTAAGTTTTAATTTAAGTCTTTGTCAGCATTTTCTTATCCTTGCTGATATTTTATTTGAAGCTCTTTGGCATGTGCCTTGTATTTCCTATTTACTGACATTGTGTTTTGACTAATTTTACTCTCCAGGGAGTTCCTTGGTGCTCCAAAATCGGTTAAAACAGGTTCACCAAGAGTAGGTTGCACAGGATCCTGTCCAGGCAGGTTCTCAGGATCTCCAGAGAAGGACACTCCACAACCTCTCTAGGCAGTCTGTTTCAAATTTCAGTAAATACATTGATGCATTTAGTTTAGTGTTTTGTAGTGATTGCCTCCAGGAGATTTGTCTTCAAAGAGAGTTTGGTTGAATATCCATTAGAAGTTAAATAAATGACCACTCAGTTTGTTATGTTTGTAAAATCTATTGTTAAAGGATGAAATACTCTAAGATGTGAGTAATTCACTGACATTATATGCAGCCAGTAAAAATACAAAACGGGCCCCTGTGTTTCAAAGTTCTGAGTTATACAGGCTTCTCTTTTTCTTCATGAGAAGGAAAGGAGAAAAAGTAAGAACTCAAAAGAATTTTTGTAGAATTTCAAAAAGACAATGATGGCTATAATTCTACTGTGTTATTGTTATCTTACTTGCCTCTGTTGCGGCTTTGTTGTCCAGATTAGCAAACTATTCTGAATAAAAATTCAGGAGGGTTTTCAATTCCAAGAAGTGTCTTTTATACGTTATTCACTTCCTTGGCAGAAGTCTTAGCTATTCCAGAAAGCAGCAGCTTCTGTGATTTGAAAGGAAATTTAAAACCTTGCCTTGTGTACTGAAGTTTAACAAAGATCTCTATGAGTGTGAAAAATCAATATATATAAAATTATATGTGCAGCCATTCAGGCAGTTGATGTAGCACAGAACACTTATGAGTACTTTCAATCATACGGTGAGCTATTTCTCATATCTCTGTTCTAAAACTTGCAGATTTACATGGGTTTCTAGTAGTTCATGTCCAATCTGAATAAATATTTTTCCTGTTGTTATTATTTCAGACTACAAATGAAGTTGTTCTTGCTGTGGAATTCCATCCGACCGATGCAAATACCATAATAACGTGTGGCAAATCTCATATATTTTTCTGGACCTGGAGTGGCAATTCATTATCCAGGAAGCAAGGGATATTTGGGGTAATAATGTCTTGATTCCAGGACAGTTTTGGGAATCACGTTTTCTGTTCATTTGCAACTATGTTACCATGTACTGTTTGAGCAGAGAAGTAAACAGAGTATACAGGGTGTAGATGCATTTTACTAATTACGTAACAACGACAAGCAGTTACCCTTTTCTTTTGCTTATTTTCTTTCAGAAATATGAAAAACCCAAATTTGTTCAGTGTTTGGCCTTTTTGGGAAATGGTGATGTGCTCACTGGAGACTCAGGAGGCATAATACTTATATGGGGCAAAACTACTGTAGAAGCTACTCCAGGAAAAGGACCTAAAGGTAGGATACATTTGTTAATCACAGATTTTAGGTCGTCTGTAGAAGACAAACATAAAGGGTTGAATTAGAAAAGGAATAGGGAAACAGGCCTGGCTAAGAGCCTGCACTTGCTGTAATTAACAGGTGGTACTAAACTGCAAGTCTTATGAATTTCCTGACTTAAAAGCAGTCTAGAGTTTCTCAATAATTAATGTTTGCCTGAAATTAATGAAACCTATTTTATCTCAATTTTTTGCAGTTTTAAAAAAATGTAGTTAATTAGCTTTCCTTTCATCCTATGATTTGAAAAAGGCTGTAGGATCAGTCTGAGGATTCTGCAGGCTACCTTTGCCTCTAAAGGCTTATGTTGTCCCATGCTTAGTCTCAGAGGAATACCATTAAGTGGTGAAGCTGACTTTAATGGGACTTGGATGTGAAGAAGAATTACGGTGCTTACTTGTACCAGTTATGTGAATAACAGTTTCTGGTTTAGCAGATGCTCAAGTCTTGCCTGTAAAATATGCTTTGAAAAAAAAAAAGAAAACAAAAACATTTTATTTGAAAAGTTAGAGCAAAGCTTTTGTAAAAAAGAAAGGAAAATGATTTGTTACCAAACATATGCAGACCTGGCACAGTTGAGCCCTAAGGTAACTCATAAATTCAATGATAATTTATTTTACTTGGCAGCTATTTCAAACACTCTGGTTTAAATTGGTATGCCAGGAAAACATTCATGTAAAAAGCAAATTTTTAATAGTAAGTCTGTTTTTGTAGGTAAATCTTTTTCTTGTCTTTCAAGCTAAATGCAATGGAAAAGTAATTTAAGAAATGATGTGATGTTTAATTTTTAATTTCTTGTGCAAAAATAGTCTTATTCCCATGTAATCTTAAAAGTTATCAAATAGAACATTTATTTACATAGGCTTCACTAAATGTTGGTTTATCACATTAGGTTGATCACAGGACTTGATCTCATAATCTTTTTCACAGTCATGAGAGCACATTGATTTGGACTGATTTGAGCCATAGGCAGAATTAGCAAAGTTAAACTCATATTTAGTTGAATGGTGTTTTAGGCTCTTAAAAATACGCAGCATTGGAATCTTGTTTTGTTTGGTTTTTTAAATATACATTCCAATTAGCTTGAAAAAGCTTCTTTTGCTACTCTTGCTATTTAATTTTCTCATCTCTCTTTCTTTCTTCCACATGTTTTGCTTCAGCTAGACTGCTGTCTTGATAGATGTCAAATGCTGATTGTACTATTTTTCAGTGTGGCAACATCCAGCATTAGATACTAGGTTCATGTATCTTGGAAACTTTGCTAGAAGTAATTTACTTTTTATTTCCCCAAGACCATAGACGATAAGTCTTTGGGTTTCTTTTAATAAAATAACTTTACTTCTTTTCTAACAATGACTTGCTAGATATTTTTTTACTCTAAAGGACACTTTCTCTTGCATCTGGAAAAACTGTTCCCTTGGATAGCAGAGAACTGAAAGCATTTCCAAATTGTTGTTCTTGCCTTCAGAGGTTGTAGGATAATCAATCTCAAAAAAGTTTCTCTTCAGAAAGGCAGGCCTCTTGTTTTGTCTTTTTATCCTATAAGAAAACACTACCACCTTGTGTTTGCAATACTAATAGCCTGGTGGTCCAAATGTAATTATTTATTATACACTTACTTTATTCTTCTGCGAAAAGGCAAAGCTTCTTGTAAATCCCAGGTGAAAAAATGAGTAATGTTCTTTATTATTTTCTTTGTGTTCGTGTAGGAGTATATCAGATAAGCAGACAGATCAAAGCGCACGATGGCAGTGTGTTCACACTCTGTCAAATGAGGAATGGGATGCTGCTGACTGGAGGTGGGAAAGACCGCAAAATCATTCTGTGGGATCATGATTTGAATCCTGAAAGGGAAATTGAGGTAAGAAAACAAAAGGGACAAGGACTTTGCCTTGAACAAGGTATTGGCTAGCAAGACAGCCTTCCCCATCCTCTAGAGGATGACAGAATACCTACTGGTTGCTATTTCTTAAGGGGATAACAATGTTTTATTATAAGAGTGTTTAAATTTTAGCCTATAAATGAGCCTATTTGAGGCCTGAGTTCTCCTATATTTAAGCTGAACAGAAATTTTAAGGGTTTTCTTTCCTCCAAAACATTTCTTAGTATTTTTTATTCATCCTGTTTGAGGATATTCCTTAGTATCACCTGTATTTTTGTTAAGCTTACCTGTCTGGAGAAAAACAGTGTTACCAGCATTTGAGGGTTTTATTAGAATGTTTGATATAAGGTAAACAGATGGTAGGATGCATATTGGTATTCTATTATAATTAATGGTTAATAAGCTATGATGAGAAACTTTTTTTACAAAATTAATCCTAAAACAGGTGCTCAGTGAATATCTGTGTTCTTAGTGATTTGCTGATATGGCAATGCTAGGTCAATGGGGATGAACTGGAAAAAAGTTTGTATTTTAGATTTTAAAATACAATTTGTTTTTCCCTGATCTTGAGATAATATCTTCTTCTTCAACCAATGGTTTATTCCATTCACCTAATGTCCATTTATACCAGCATTTTTATCTTGACACTTAGCGAGTTTGATCTAGAGTTTGTTATTGCCTTGAATCTAATATTGACATTTAGAAAACATGGATGAGAGAAAGTAAGCATTGACTATCTTATACGGTTCTTAGACTGAAGTAACACACTATTCATAACAGTCTCTGTTTTCTTTTTGTTGATAATATTATATTAAAGCTATTTTTTATGTTGCTAGAACCCTGACAGATTGATTTTTCTATCTTGTGTGACTAATATTAGTGTATTTTCTAAGAGAAATCATTTAGAAAACCAAACAATTGCACACTGTAAAATAGAGCAGTGTATTAGAATTCAAGGCTGCAATAAACAAAGTCATTAAAATTCAGAGTCATTGCTGACATAAGGCATGTGAACATTTACTTAAGGCTAATCAGGAAGCATTAAGAAAATCAGGAAGCATTTACTGTGTCCTACAAGATTTTTCTTGTTTTTCAGAATGTGTTTTGGAAAGTAAATAGTAACTATGTATTATTCCTTTCCTTATGAGTTGTAAGGTTGAGGAGTACATATTTTTAGGGTATTTGACACTTAATGGCTGTGTAATTTAATTTGTAATTTTTTCTACTGAGACTTATTAAAATGACATAACTGTGATGGTCTGCCTGTTGTATACCTGTACTGTACAAATGGATGAGGTAGGTTTCAGGTCAAGTCCTGATGTAGGTTATACATGATGAGATTGTTCCTTTTTACTGAGTCAACTCCAGATCTGGTACTACCATTGTGTACTATTTGTAGTCTTCGAAAATAAGTGCCTATCAAGATGTGTGATGTGGTTTTAGAGATGTTTCTTTTCCTAGGTTCCTGACCAGTATGGAACAATCAGAGCAGTGGCAGAAGGAAAAGCAGATCAATTTTTAGTGGGTACTTCACGAAACTTTGTTTTGCGGGGAACATTTAATGATGGTTTCGTAGTAGAGGTACAGGTGAGCACAACTCTTTCTTTTTTTTTTAAACTATAACCCAAAAATGTAAGCAGGTTTTCCCTGCTGATATGTTATTTCAAGACTCTTTATTTTATTCTTTGTTAAATCATATGTGATTTCTTTCTAGGGACATACAGATGAACTCTGGGGACTGGCATCTCATCCTTTCAAAGACTTATTTTTAACATGTGCCCAAGATAGGCAAGTTTGTATGTGGAACTCTGTGGACCACACGCTGGAATGGACCAGGCTGCTAGATGTACGTCAGCCCTTTAATGTTATATATAAAGCTGGCAAATAGGGAAAAACATTGTTCATTTCATATTTTGGCTGGTTCTGTCCTAATATCCAAGCAAAAGGATTTTTTACACAGGTTTTCAAGGTGTTCCCTAGTGCATGTCACTGACACTTTAAAAGAGAAGCTCTCTGAGGATTAGCATGCTGATAACTGGTTGGTTTTTCCTGTGTCAGTTCACCTCAGGTTTTTAAGATAGCTTGGGTATGAGGAGAGGTGTTTGACCTTCAGGAAGAGGTTGGGTGAATAATGTGTGTGTCCCTCTCTGTTCAGGAACCAGGGCACTGTGCTGATTTCCATCCCAGCGGAGCAGTGGTCGCGATAGGAACACACTCGGGCAGGTAAGCGCCTTTCAGCTGATTTCTGATGATTGGAAGTTGGAAGGAGATGGTTTAATAGGATGCATCTTCTAATTGGAATTAATTTGCTTTTTATTCTTTTATCACTTGAGGTAATGAAGCCTTAAAGACTTGGTGGGGAGCTGATCATCTTTTATACAAGTTAGATGAAGACAGAAGAATTATTTGACTGTTGTGAGGCTGGTTTGGGGTTTTAACAACTCCTTCACAAAAGTCCAGATCTTGACTTTTTTTTTTTACTATTTTTTGTTTGCAGGGGTTCCCATGAGCACTTCTTATTGTCTTTACCAAGTATCTTATTTTAATAATATGTGAACATAACAGTAGTTTGTAAGACAGATACAGTACAGATCTTTCTCTTTCCCAAATGAAACACACTTGCAACATTTTAAATTGAGGTGGAGAGACAATAGAACAGGCTAGTATTTTGCTTTTTGTGTAAGACAGAGTTCAACATGGCACATTGTTGCAGTGAAGTGATATTGAACTGTTCCTATTCTTCCTGAAATTGTTGTATATTTGAAAGCTGTCAAAGCAGAAGCTGAATCTTTTTAACTCGGGCTTTTTTCAGTGGTGGAAAAAGTTTATTTTACTTCATAGTCAAATTCTTTCTTGGTATCATCTCCCAAGAAAGGTGTACCAATGTACCAGTTAAAATAGAAAACAGGATATTCATAGCATTAGAAAGGTGAGAGAAGCTGATACTAAATCGACAAACATTTTTATTCTATTTTTCAATTATAGCTCCTGGTTGATAACTTGATGATAAAATAATGCCTAGTGCATGTAAGAAAATTAGGATTTTTTGTTTGTTTAATTCACCCACGAGATTTTTTTTTTTATATCTAACCTCATGCCTAAAACCCATTTGAAGTTGGGTTTTTGGAAAGTGCTGAGCATGTGCAACACCCTTTAACTTCCCAGGAAAAATGAAGAGTTAAATATTTTTAGGGAGTTTTCTTCTCCAAGACGAAGATGCAGTCTGCACCAAATTCATTAAGTATAACATCAGGCTAGAAAACCAAGTTTACCTTCCTAAGAGAAACCTTGCTGAGCTCTTGTATATTTGTTTACAATGTTGTATCTTTCCAATGACTCTTACAATTATAAACATTAAATTGAACAAATGTTTCTATCTTCATTAAACAGAGCAGGGCATATGGGCCTAATAGTACTTGAAAGAGGGAAAAGGTAAAAGAAGGTCAGTTTATGCTTCTTCAGAGTTATTAAACATTTTTGAACTTAAATCAAAGCACAATCGAGGCATTGCATGGCCAAAGCATTCAGTCTTTTTTTTTTTCGCATTTGACTGACTTCTCCCTCTCCCAGTGCACTTAATGTTACTTTTTAAATTCAGCACTTTTCAGTTTAAATATTTATTTTTAATTTACTTGCGGCAACCAGTTTATACTGTGTTCAAGAAGTTTATGATGATGGCCTTGGGGTTTTTTGGCATTTTTTACCCTGTTCTTCTGGGAACTAGGCAGTTATATTTTCACCATTATATTTTGGTATGTTCTGAAATTGCATGATTCAATGATAGGTTTGAGATACACAAATGAAACTGAATTGAAATGAGACCTGGTAAGTGTACAAGTGGATGAGAAATAAATGGAGTTGTGAGTCAAGATAAACAACTTTTAAAATTACTGCCTAACCAGCAGCATCATGCAGTGCTTTCTGTGCCAGATAATCTGGTCCAAGAGAGTTATTTCCCAAGGAATGAGAGCTGCATGATATATCTTGATTAACATAGGAGAAAATAATCTTGAACCCATAACAAGTCATTTAATAATTTGATCCATAGCCGAAAAATCTCTAAGCAAATATTAAATTAGTCTAATCTTTTCAGGTCTCAATAAACACAAACCTTGGATTTGTCTGTTACCTTTCTAGTGCTGCTCAGCTTCCAGTACAGAGGGGTCAGTAAGACAGAGGCAGGGAATGGAGCATTAAGAAAGTTGTTTTTGCTGGTTAAAATTGTAACATCTAAAGAAAACTGAATTTCCTACCTCTCTTCTCATTCTTTTCTGTTGTTTCAGAGTGCTGTGTTTTTTATTAGGCCAAATACCCATGCTTTTGGTGTGTTTTTCATGTATCACTTCCTCTACTGAGTATTTCGGTATTATTTCTCTTTTGGGGCTGTCTGCAAGTGATCTACTGCAGGTTTTGGTACCACTTCTTTAAGTATCTGCTGTGTGCCTGATCATCGGTTGTTTGGAAGTCTGGCTTGGAGAGAACTAATGCTTTTTGTGGATCCTGCTGTTTGCTGAAAAGCCACAGCTGGAAAACTAAAAAAGGGATGGCTGGTGGAAATCCTACCACAAAAGTAGGTTTTCCAAGGCACTATACAGATCCTTTTTCCATGCTGCCAGTGGTATTATTTGCAGGGAAGTAGACCATTCTGGGGCTAATCATGTAGAACATCTTGAATGCTAAGCATATGAGTATTCAAAGGCACTGCAGTAAAAGAGACTAACAAGATGCTTACAAAAGTACTACCATTATTAAGAAAACTAAAGGCTGGAGGGCAAGGTTAGTGTAAGCCAGAGCCACAAAGAAGTAAATCAGGCAATAGAGCTACTGAGATTTTTTTAGTTCAGCATCTTTTACTGCATTAAGATGAAGAAGCCTAAATAAGACAGGCCTTGTAAGATGGGTTGATTTGTGCACTCTGATTAATGCCTTGCAGGATCAGCATTTAGTATTAACTAAACATGGGAATTGAAAATGTAAGTGCAAAACTATATTGCTACTTTGGCATACTGTTTCACTGGTGATTTAATCAGAAAAATTCTGACTTTACAGATGTGAATTATCAGTAATACATTTCTGCCATGGGTAAAATTTATTTTCCATAAGAGAATAGTTTAAGGGGTTTTGTTCCTAGAACCATAGATTTTTTTTTAAGACAGGTTATTAGTATTTTTTTAAAGCAAAGGAATGAGAAGACAAGAAACAGATGAAAATGGCACAAGTGTTTTATGTGTGAACTCACAAACAAGTTAAGGATGTTATCTTCAGTAACAATTGGCAGGAAGATCAATAAAAACCAGAAAAAGTGAAAGAGGCACTATCTTAGAGCTGGAATACCATTCCTCCATATATTTTTTTTCATCTAATCTGTGGATCAGAAGTTCACTTGGAAGCTAAGCTTTGCACTTCACAGCCCTTAAGAGTTTTTTTGGGTCAGCTGCCATTTGCATGTTGCATACCTTCATGTGCGAAGGAAGATCCTCTCCCACAACAGCTGTTTGCAAGACGGGCCTGTGTGGGGGATGCCAATGAACTGTAGCTGCTAGACTGGCACATTTCATGGAGATGGGCTTTCATCTGGCAATTACAGTGTTTGCCACAGCATTGGGAGGACTTGGAAGATTAAAGAGAGCATTTCTGATTATAGATTTCAGCTGTGGAAGCATCAAGAAACAGCTGTACAATATGTGACCAGTGCTTCCTTTCTTTAATTATTATCAAAATTATCACAGTGCTCTGACTCTTTCTTTGGACAGCTAGGATTGCTGCTAGTATCTCCTGTTCAGAAGAATTTTGGAGAGGGACTGATGAAACAAAATGCAGTTTCCTGATGCCAAATGCAATTTAGTGTGCTCTCCTAAGAGCAGCAGAAGTTTTGCTTTGTGTTTGACACCACACAATACCACCTCTGTGCTTTTACTAAAATGGGGGCAGTTTGCATGTTTTTTGCACCTGTATTTTAGGCTTTGGGTGTTTTTTGTTTTACCTAATGTTGACTGGAGGATTACGTGATTCAGGTGACAGCCTCTAAGAACAAACCTAAACTGCCAGTCTCAGGACCAGCATCAAGAGCCATGTTCCTGCTGCAGTAGCCTCCCTACTCTGCCCTGGTTATGTATTTTGGGACAAAGGTGGCTGAGCCCTACCCTTGGCTGTCTGGCAAAACCACTGTGCAACATGGTCACTTTGGGAGGGTGTGGAAAGGGAGGTACCCATCTACTTTATGGAAGAAGACTGCTTTTGGTTGCCACTGCACTGATCATCAGTTTTTACATATAGGTACCCCAATTATGCTGCTCAGGATAAGTAAACAGGGATCATGCTGTATCATCTTGCTAGATAAACAAGTTTTTGCTTGTTTTCTGGGAGTTTTTTGAGTGGGAATTTTTGGGTTCTGGGAGTTTTGTTTGTTTGTACTTTTTTTTTTAAATTTTATTTTGGTTTGTTCTTTAATACCCACTCCCCTATCAGGCTTATCAGCCAGGTAACATTTTGATGAACTATTTGGCAGGGCCAAACTGTGGCATAGTTTGAACTAAAAAGCAGTGTAGCAACTTGTAACTCCTAATGCGTTCAGGGAACCTACAAAGCTTCAGTAGATTTCAGTGTAGACTGGAAATCACAAATCCTAGAGGATTACATCAGAGAGACTCTCAGCATGGTTTCTACTGCTGTTGCTGTCCAGTGCAAATGTGTTAGCTGTTTTCCACTGATTCCATCTGTCTTCCACACAGATTATTCAGCAGTCCATGGCATGCTGGGTTGTTGGTTTTTTTTGTTTTGGGGGTTTTTTTATGTGGATGTTGTTCAATTTCGTTCATGTGGTTCTCTTAACCACAAGCTGATTCTACGCCATTGGGACCGGGCTGCTTTCCAGATGCCAAGCTGTTGGACACTGGATGAGCACGAACTGGAGTCTCATCCCCATCCATAGAAAGCAGCAATGTGTATTGTTGTTCCTGGAGTTTATTTTACAGCTTTGTTGCAATGTTCCACTGAGTTCACTATGAGACAGAAGGTAGAATTGCCTTTCTCGTTTCCACAGTGCGTCAACTTGCCATTTACCATTAGGGATAGAAACGTGACTGTGAAATCAGAAATTTGCAGCACAGAAGTTAAATTCTCAGTACAGCTTCAGTGTATTTAGCCATGTTGACAGCTTCTGGTTTTGTGATCTATGTGTATGAATATGTTTTTTTATTAAATTGTTATTGTCTCCCTGTTGCTAATGTTCATTCTATTTAGGAGTTAGGTGGGGATCAGAACCATTGCAAAATCCTCAGGTTCTGCTGATCTTGAGCATCTTTCTGTCAGTGACCATTTCAGTGTATGTGTCAGTGCATTTTTGTAAGTGTCTCTGGGCTTTTTGCATATGCCCCATAAATAATACAGCAGGTTAAAAGTTACTGTTAAATAATAAAAAATGCAATTAATTACCTTAGTTATAAATCATCCAACCAGGAAATAAAAAATTAAATGCTATGTTATGAACCATGAAATTTTAGTGAATTCCTTCTTATGTTGCTAAAATTATTCATAGAAATGGAGAGGACTGAGAGGAAAATACCAAATTAGAATATATTTAGTGTTTAAAATGAGCTTGGAAATGTTTTCCACTTTCACTACTTCTATTTTTATTTTTTCAACTTCTCTTCATGAAACCTGTAAGATCAGATTTTGTATCAAAGCTGCTCTTCAAAATAGGGAAGAAGTAGAATAAAATTCAGCTGTAGCCTTATGCAGTCATGTTGTCTGTTTGGTGGCTTGTTTATCATCCAGTAGAAATTTTGGTGATTACTGCAGTGTTCAGGGGAAGGGGGAAGAAGTTGAACTGTATTTAGAATCTTTTATGTATTCTTCACTGAAACTTGTACCGCTTTTTGAACTACAAAAGTGTTCCATTAAAACCAGGTGTGTGCTGTGCTGCCCCTGAGGGGCTAGCTTGATAAGATGAAGGCAGGCAGAGATTATTGCTCTTTTCCTTGCTGTTTTGTTCAGTGGAAGTGATACTCATTGAAATTCTCTCTCTAGGTGGTTTGTTTTGGACGCGGAAACGAGGGATCTGGTTTCAATACACACTGATGGCAACGAACAGCTTTCAGTGATGCGCTACTCAGTAGGTAGGCAGATTTGTACATTCAGAATAATTCTGAGAAATCAGATATAAGTTCTGTTAACTGGTGTTAAACTAGTCCCCAGTCATTAGAAAAGGCACAGCTCTGAAAAATTGTTTCAGATGCTTAAGTATAACTTAATATATAACTGCGTATTTTGCTTACAGCCCTGTTTGTGTGTGCTAAACCTTAGAATATTGTAACTGCAAAGATTACCGTTGCCTTTCTCAGCCTTTCCTTCATGATAAACTGTGCTGTTACAATAAATGTTAGTTTTGCTTCCAGAAAAAAAAGTTCTCACGTAAACAGTTGACAGGTCAGTAAAAAAGAAAAGTCAGTAAAAAACTTAGTATTTCAGTGATATTTTAATATACCTCTTAGTTAGTTTTCAAGTTTATTAATGCAAAACCATAAAACTAAGCTTTTGTCGTCTGAAAGTCAAAGCTGTTTGTCAAGTAATTGCTAGGGGATTATGTGGAGTCCCAGCCAGTACTGAGATTCCTCTTCAGACGTGACATGACAAATCATCAGAGGCTGACTCCTCTTTGTTAAAACAGGATGGAAGAACATCCTTGTAAATCTTTCTCTTGTTTGCTTTTGGCTAACATGCAATGTCAGTGAGCAAAGTGTTCCTCTGCTGTTGCTGCATGTGCCAAGCATAGCAATTTATTTTAAATCACTGATGTTCATTGACACAAGAGATGTTTGATTGTGATTCATGGCAGCTTTTGTCCACATACTTTTCTTAGATAGAGACAATGTAGATTAGAGAACTGTTTGAATGTTCCACATCTTTAGACATTATTTAGTGTTGATTTATATGCAGTCCACGCCTCCAAAATTAAGGTATCCATAGAGTAATTCCTGTTCTGCGTTTTTATGATGCAGCAAACTCAAATCTGCCGGCTGTCAATAGCTTTCAGAAATCTAGTGCAGTTTGAGGATATATATCCTGTCCATTGCACACTGACTCTGAAAAAAGCAGAAATGAAGGAACTTGCCCAAAAACCATACCCCAAAAATAAACAGATGTCTTCGTGATAGGTCTGAAATAATTAAAGTCCAGAATACATACATTCTATTATTTTATATCAAATATTTTGTGTTGCAGATGGCACCTTACTTGCAGTTGGATCCCACGACAACTTTATTTACCTCTATGTAGTAACAGAAAATGGAAGAAAGTATAGCAGATATGGAAAATGCAATGTAAGTTTTGGAGCATATATACTCATCAGTTTCTGCATTTTGATGTTATACATACACTAGGATGGATAAGCAATGAAACCCTCTCCAGACTGATGCTTTTCCCTTTTGGTTTTATGTTTGGCAGGGATTTTTTCAGCATTCAATTGATTTTAAACTTCAGTCTGATGGGTACCCCAGCTCTTGGTTTTCAGTGATCACTTTTGCATCAAATATGACTAATTTATCAGATTATTGCCTATTTCTTTTAAATGGGAAATTAGCAGTAGGATGGAGAAATGCCTTGTACCTATATGCTGAAACTCTTTCAAGGAAAATACTTCCTTTCTGAGGAGGTTTTCTCCCCCTTTTGATAAAGTACTCCTTGTAGCAATGTATTATTAGGTGGTGGAATTCCATTAGAATGTGTACTTTTGAAGATTTTTAAATGCACACTATTTTCAGCTGTAATTCTTACTACAAAATTTGAAATTGAGGGATGTTGCCTAGGGTAAATAGATGTAAGTGTAGCACAAGTAGTGGAATTTATATTAGTCATTACACTAAGGTTGTCCTAATGCTAAAAGGATATACTGTTTTTTCATTAAGTGTTTAGTTATCTAACATTGTGGCCTTAAAGACAGCTATCTCTTTAGGTTAGTGAAAGTATTTACATAAAGAACACATGAAACTTAATGGGATTTGCAAATCACATCATAAGAATAGGTTCACCTTCGAAATGTGACACATGCTGCTAGAGCATGTGGGTCCAGAGCAGCCTGTGTGCAGCTGCTGTGGGGGCACAGGGCTGCCAGGGCCATCCACAGCAGTGGGTTTGCCCCATCCCTGCAGTGTGCAGGCTGGCAGGGCAGGCTCAGTGCTGGCCTGGGATGCAGCTGGGAGGGAAAGCTTGTGTGTGTGCTGGGCACTCATCAATGGCAGGATTGTGGTGTGGGATGAGCCAGGGCATGCTGCAGCCCTCCAGCAGGGTGATGATGGGGTTAGCCAATAGCACAGCGGTTGTGAAAGGAGAAATTGAATCTGCAGGTTTCCCCAGGAGCTCAGGCAGTGGGGAGAGGGCTGAGCCTACTGGGAGCTTAGACCAAGATCCGAGTGAGGCTGGTGGGGATAGCAATGAATGACTACACCTTAGTGTCGCGTTTCACCTCATCACTTTTTTGTTTTTTAACGATATAATATAAAATCACTCAGAGATGGCTAACCTTAACATCCATGATATTTAGCTTGCTATGTACTTCAAGGTCTCTGTAAGCTCTTGGAAGATGTATGAGCATTTATTTCTATATATCCTATGTATTATGTATCAGGAGAAAGCATATTGTAATTTAAACCATCATCTGTCTATCCCTCTGTCCCTCTGCCTTGGCAGGAAAGGGGTTTGTAAAAACTGGGGTGGGAGAATTGAGCATTGCTATACTCAGGCAGAAGTGTTAAAGGCTTCAAGGCAGATTTCTGTTGACCCATGTTTTTTCAGAGTGACTACATGGAGAAAATAAAATTGGCAAGCTGGTTTCTGTTGGGGCTGAGCTCCCCTGACCCTTGCAGCCTGTGCAGAAGGCAGTGACATGTAGCTGTGAGGCTGCTGATCCGATTTCATGCACCCTGCGCCTCCCCTCTGCTTCCTGCCAGCACGCTGGCGAGTTGTTACCAGTTTGATGCTAAGCAGGGAGACACCCAGGCATGCTCAGGACCCAGAACGCTCTCCTGGCACTGCATCCTTCTGGCATTCTGTCATTCAGTAGCCTCACGGGTGACCTCCAAGTAGTATGACTCAGTCCTCCTGGTAGTCAACTTCTGGTTGTTTCTTCCAACTTGAATACATTACTTGAATACTTTTAGAATGATTTTATCTACTGAACCAGCATTAACTTGTGCATGAGGGTTCTATATCCACTGTTAGGTTTAAACCCCTTCTTGGTCACAACCAGGTATTCTGCTGCTGCTGGAGAGGCAAGTGTGTGACCTGTGAGCCTGTTTCCACAGTGAGGGATAGTGTTGGCTGTGACCAGAATTTCAGATGAGCTGAAACAACCATTTTGACTTGTGCAGCTGTTTTTTGAGGGCTCCAGCTATGCAGTCAGCAATGTGAAGGTATTGGCTGGGGTATGAACTTCCAGCATGTCAGCAGTTCCTGGGTGGCTGGTGCTGTCTCTGTTTGCCTTACATCAGAGATAACTTAGCAAAAGAGGAGCAAGTGCTTTGCATTTACTGAGAGGGCTGTGGCGTGAAAGCCACACAGGCAGCCATGCTGAAGTATTTGATACGCTGGACTTAAACTGAAATGATTAGTGTGCCTCTCCTATAGGCTGTGGAAACTTGCACTACTCAAGTCTGAAACAGATAAACATTTCCAGTGAAGGATGGGGTTTCCATTTACTCAAATAGGTTTATTAGCCAGTGATAATATGAATAATTACATTCATTTTATATAAAGATACAGAAAAGGAGAGAGTAAAATGTGGCCTTACCAGTGGGCAGCTACTAAAGAAATATTTTAATACGAAACAGAATCCTCCTATTGAAAATATGATAACAATATTTTGTTCCAGTTCATCATTTGGTGATGGTTTGCCTGAAGGGATTTTGCAGCCTGGAGCCCCCTGGCCAATTACTTTGTTCGTTCCCATCACCCCCCCACAGCCCCTAGGAATTTTAACAGCTGCCAAATGTCTGGCAGGATTTAGTAGATGACTGACCAATTCTTTTCCATGTTGGAGTTCAATTGCAAATTCAAAGACTTGGAAAATAAGGGTGGGAGAAAAAAATCCTAGCCAATTGTGCATTTTTTTTCTTTAAAAATACCAAGTTTGCATGTCAGTATCATATATCTCACCCATGACTGCAAAGCAGTTATGTCAATACACAGTTCCTCTGCTTGTGGGAGAGACTAGTTCATAAGTAAATAAATAATAAAGGCTAGCTTTTCTCCAAAATGTTTTTGCAGTCTTTCACAGAGGACCTAGGAGCAGGGAGATAGGACTTGGATGTACTCCTACATGTAATTCTGGAAGCAATCATCATCTTTTAGAGTTCTCTGTGGAAGAAGTTGGCATGGTGGGTGGCACGGCAGCCAGCGCAGTGCTTCTGCATGGCCCTGTAAGGCTGGGCCATCTATGGGGACACCATCTGCGTAATGCCCACTGAGAAAGGAAGATAAATTGACTTCTATCAGTCAAGAGAAGGCTCTTTGGTTTTCTAGCAGAATGACTAGGAAGGGGAGAAAATAGATGGACTTACAAGGGGAAGAGGAGCAGTGAGAAGAAATGGAAGGGTGAAGGAAAAAGAGAAGGATGTGCATGTCACTTTTATTGATTTCCTGCCCTTTTCCTCTACAGAGAAATAAATTATTCTTACCTTATACAAATTTGGCTCCTCTGGAGCCTTTCATAGCTTTATTCTTCTTGTTATTACGGAACTTTGTGCACAGGAAAAATATTCTGACCAGCTGTATGTATCTTCTCCCTCAAAACATAAGACGGGTGTTTAGCCCTCAGTGTGCTCTTGATGGTGAAAACTAAGCAACTAGACCAAAGGGGTTTGATTCTTAATATAGATGACCCCATGCTTATAGGGAAGACACCTTTCAAAGCTGGCACTAACATGTGTGCAGTGTAAGAAACAGCAGAAACTTTCAAAAAGCTTAGAAGTGTATTCTTGTAACACCAGGCCATGATGTTTTCCTTTTACGTTGTGGTTGGTAGCCGAGGTATCCTAGGATTTTAGGATAAGCAAAAGTTATTTGCATGTGCATGAATTTAATGGAAGTTATTTTAAATAGAGAAATAAAAGTGTCCTGTTAGTTTTTTGTTGGAAGTCGTAAAAATGATCCTGTTTGAGTTACTTGCTTTTCTCCATTAGTAGCAATGCGTATGTTCCTAATTCACATATAAATTTGAGTTCATCCACATTTTAGCACCATGCCTTCTAGGAGTAAGTCATTCTGGGTTCCAAGAGGGACACAATTTACAAGGGAAGGGTGGGAGGGGCACAATGCTCAGCCTGCATTTGTTTAGCTGTTAGTGAGTGTGGCACTGTGAGTAAGGAGCCTCTGAAAGAGCACAAGTGAATTGCAGCAGACCTGGGGTGGGTGGGGAGGTGATTCCTTTTGCTGTTAGCTGTCCCATCTGTGGGGGCACCTTCTGCTTCACTTTAAAGTAAGTGTTTCACAATTATGTGAATTCTTTTCCAGGGACATTCCAGCTATATTACACACCTTGACTGGTCCCCGGACAACAAGTATATAATGTCAAACTCAGGAGACTATGAAATACTATACTGTAAGTATGAAATTAAATACAGTGAAAAGAGAAATATGTATTAGCTGTCAGAATATTTAGAAAAGTGTGTTTGATCAGGACTGTACAAAATGCTTACTGACAAAGGGACCAATTTGAACTTGTGTAACCTGATATCTTGATGTTATTCAGAGCTGTGTACTACCTAATGGCAATGCCAAATATAGCTTACTTCTTTACAAGGTCATAAATCAGTTTAACAGTGTAGGATTTACAGAACAAGTGGCACTGTGTTTTGATGTTGGCCCACAGTTCTGTAGATTGAAAATAATATATACAATTGTCTAATTAATGTCAACAATACCGGTTATTTTGGGGGAATAAAATTAGTGGGTCTGTGCCACAGTTCTGTGCTGGGGCTTCTTGTTTGAAACTTTATCCTGGCTGGTGGTATTGAAAACTAAGCAAAGCAATAATGCTACTTTAATGAGTTAGTGGAAATAATGTTTTTGTTTTGGTTTGGTTTTATATGTGAAAATATTAATTTAATATCTAGTTGCTATGTCAGAAGTTCAACTTGAGTAGTGCATATCAGTCTGGTTTTTAAATTGTTTTTTGTATTCTTGTCTTCTTACAACTTTAACTAGATCTGAGAGGACTGCAGTTTTTTCCTTGTACAGACAAGAATAGCCAGCAATTTAAATATCTTGTCACCTGAACATGTTTTTTCTGCATGTCACAACTTAGGTTTCAAATCTAGGTAGTGCAGTCTATCAAAAGGAATTGTTGATGTTTCTAATTTCGTGGAGAGGGAAAAAAAGAGCTGTGGCCCATTAGTACGGACCTAGCGTATTGCAAGATGGACAATCTTTCCTAATTAAAAGTTGAAAAGCAGTCTTAAGGTTTCTCCGGCAGTAGTTGCTCACTGTTTTAAAAGCAGAACTTCCTGAATGAATGATTGAATTTTAGCACATCAATGGAGCTGGTAGGAGGAAGAAATTATTATGTTACATACTCTTATTAAAGCATTTTGTAGAATTGGTAGCAGGGGACTCAAGCTGCAGGGAGGTTATGCTGTCAGAAGAGGGAAATGAGAAGTAAATTACTCATAAAAACCAAGTAAAGCTTCATGTATCTGGAATTGGATAAAGGTACTGGTCTTTTTTGCCTCTCCAATATAATTCCAGAGTGGTTTTAAGATGCATTCATTTACTGTATTAGCATCTTCAAAGAGTGCATATGTAAATATAATTTTGCATTGCTTAATTCATCATTCACTTTTTTTTTACAGGGGACATTCCAAGTGGCTGTAAGCTAATCAGGAATCGTTCTGACTGTAAGGATATAGATTGGACAACGTACACTTGTGTGCTAGGCTTCCAGGTGTTTGGTAAGCACTATCTAACTTGCTTTTAAGCTGTTAATGCTGTGCCTGTGTTTTTGTTTTCTTCAGTTTGTCATTAGTGGTACACTGCTAATGATTATTAAGGGTGGTGATGAGATCACAGACCAAAGAGACTGACCACAATATTTGTCTATAACAAAGAGCACTGGATGTTCTATAGACAAAGTGCAATCAATTTCTATTTAGTTCTTGAAGTTTGAGATTAGACTTTTCTGCTGTCATTTTAGGCTACCAGTTTTGGAGGCACTGGAGCAAACAGCTTATATTTTAAAGTGCTCTTAGAGCACATGTGCATTCTCCTCTGCTTACCTTGTTTTGGGATAGGAACAAGAAGATGTGAGTGTAGGTTATAGTTCATAACTTAAAATCTTGACAGCGCTTTGATACCTGTAGTCAAAGGTGAGTAATATACACTGGTTTTAAAGAGTAAAAATGCTTTACAGATTAACCAGATTCTTTGCCTAGTAGTTTATTTTTAAAATATACAGAAACACTTTACAAAGCTGACAGATCTGCTTTTAATAGTACAGTTTTAGTCTGTGGTGAAACAGTTCAGACTGCTTTTGTTTATGACACTTCTGTTGGCTGTAAATGAGTAGCTCCTCTGTGCTGGGTGTAAATGTGTGGTTCAACCTCTCAGTGTGTTTGTGTGAGCAGGGTGCTGAATGTCTCTCTTTCAATACTGAGATGAGATACCTGCCTCTGTTCTTCATCTTGCTGGAAATACCAATATCAGGTAAAACAGCAAATTCTTTAGAGGTGAGGATTAGGTCTACAAATCTTTTCACAGTTGCTAGGAGCTCAGCTTTGAATAACAGTTTATATGCAGGGTAGAAGAAAATCAGTTAAGTCTAGATGCTTTCTGTACCTTCTGACACCCATTGTGCATACTTTAGGGCTGTCATGTGCTTAATCAGCAAGTATCCTTACAGGATTGAAGTTGATGTGTGAGCTAACACAGACACTCTTGTGTGGCATATTGTTTGAGTGGAAGGCATTTGGTCTTCGTAACCAGGCATGATTTTGGTTTTGAGTGCCAAAGATCTGAGAAAGAATAGGGAAAATAAAGGATCAGAGAAGGAAGCTGACTGGTTGATACACTGCATAAATATTTCTGAGTTCTTTGGAGCTTGAGGTAAGGAGCAGAAATAAACAGAAGCATACTCTTTCTGATGCTGAATACTGTTGCTTATTGCTAGCTTGATGAAAATATTAGTTTCCATAAGCCTGAGAACTGTCAACCAGGTTGTGTGTGTGTTTGTTTTTATTTGATCTGCCTGGCTAAAGTAGAAAGTGGGTAGGTGTATCCTCTCTGTGCTCTTTGCATGTAAGCCTAGGCTAACAGGGAATTAGACCACAGCAGTCATTTCCTCACTGTCTTTGCTGCTGTGACTGAAATAATTGTGCAATACAAAAGTCTTTTTTAAAATGGAGTATCGGAAGATTCAGGAGATGGTACAGAAAGAGAAATGCAAAAGTCTGATGCTAATATGATGTCTTTCTCCAGGAGCACAGAAAACACTTTGATAGGACTGCATATTCCTTCTGGAATAGACTTGGAGCTGAAGCATTTTAGATTTTATGCAGAATACTTAGATCCACCAGAAATGTGGAGGTAGCAGCAGGCTTTGTTGCTCCTGATTTGTTACTACTGCATTTGGTGGTAGAGCAGACAGAGTAAGAGGAGCAGCTCACTGAATCCCAGGGCTTTCCCTGAAGTGTCCTTTACTCTTGATCTAAAGAGGTGAGATTTGGGAGTTCAGAAAGAGTTTGGTTTCACATCTAGACCATTGACTTTGTCTCTTTAACAGCTGTTAGATAAAAGCTACTAGTGAGTGGGGCCAGGTTGAAGATAAGCAACTCCCATAACCACTGTTTTGAGAAACCATTTTACTTTTGGTTTTTAAGAAGTGGGTAAGTCTTTTGATCCTGTTTGCTTGCCCTTTTGGATTAATACAAACTTTAACTACTCTGGATTAAGTTTTTAATTAGTCTCAACTGCTCTCAGAATCTTCAGTGTGCCAGAGGACCTGCGAATGAAGTAGATAAAGCAGATAATGTAATGTTGTTCTGGGACAGAACAGAATATATTTAAACTTCCTTGCCAAGATTCATCATACCCTAATATTATACTGTCTGCTAGTCTGACACCCTTTGCAGAATCTTCAAATTGCAGCTCAATATCAGACAAAGGCAAGTATTTTCCCATTAAATCAGACAGTGCAGCTAAGCCAACCTAGCAGATATTTGCTAGTCTGGCTTTGACCTGAGGGTCAGCTGACTCAGGGATCCAAGCAAGCCAGGGGCTGATCACTAATGCACAAGAGAGAGGGCTAAGCTTGAGATTTGGGATCTTGGGGTATGAATTTAACAATTTAGCTCTATGGGTAGTGTGCCATAGTCTTAGGCATTGCACTGCTGTCAGCTGAAGAAAAATGATGGAAATGCATGGTTTGGATGAGAATAGCATTGCTCCTTTTTGGCAGTTGATATTAGTGTTGGCTCAGCAGTATCATCACTCTGCAAGCACTTGAAGTCTCTCTCTAAGTTACTGTACATTTCCCACACTTTTATCTGAGTGGATTCTTTGAGAGGCTTACTGCTGTTTAGCAAAATTTATTAAAATTGAGGTGCTGCTGAAGGGCTTTGCGAACACAAAAGGTGTTTAATAAGAGAAGCAATCTTGAATGTTTGTCTTTTTAATCTTCAGTTAAAAAGAAGATGAAGTAACATAGCTGTTTGTCACAGTCAGCCTAAGGTGGTAGCTAAAACTGTAGGAAACTGATTTGAAGTTCATTTATTGCTCCCACCTCTTGACAGCAATATAGAGTGCAAGAGAAAAGGTAAAATACACTTGTGTGCAGCTAATTGGAAATTCTTAAGTATGTATTTTTCAGTTTGATTTCATCGATGTGAGAACACTAAAATGTTTCTGAATATTTTCCTTAGCACTTCACATCTTTAGTAAATTACCTTTAGTGTATCTTACTGGCATTGTAACAAATTCAACAAGCTTCCTTTGTATTCTTCAGAGAAAATAATGTTCTTACTCCACCCACTGAAGAATGGAAAAAAGTAATTTGAAAGTTAAACGCTGCTTGCCATTTTGCATAAAATCAAGAAGATATGGTGTGGGAGTTTGGAAAAGATAAGGCAATTCTGAGTTGGCTTTTTCTGCTGTATAAAACAGTAGATGGCACATGTTTTTTCTTTTACTGAAGTCAGTGACTGTAAGGGAGAAAGAAGGTATTTTCATATCTGATAACCAACATTGCTCTCAGTCAATCAGATACACAGTTTTTCAGGGTGAGGGTGAAATTCGAGGGAGGGAAATTGCTCTTAAGTCCTGAACCTAATTAGAAACCCAAGTCTGAGTTTCAAAGCCTGGTACCTTGGTATCCTATAACCCCTAGCTTACCTTTTTTTCAGCTTTCCTTACAAATCTGAATCATCTGTTTTGTTATGGGAATCTTTGAGGTCTTTATTTCTTGTTAAAACTAGAGCTTCCCCCATCCCCAATTTGCTAAGTGCTTTTCATCCAGGAAATGTTGTTATGCTTTTGTCTAGACATATCTGTGTCATTCTTTTCACTTAAAAGCATATTGAATTGTACTTAAGCACTTGACAGCACTTCCATCTATGAAACTCATGCAGTCTTGGTTTCTGTGCAGAGTATCATCAATCAGTTGTCTCCTTTGAATCACACAAATACTAAGATCTAAAATAACAGAAGTCAAACAAATTGAAACATAGAAGAAACCAATAAAACCATAATGTACAGTACCTGGTTTCATCCTGTGCTTCAGCGTCATTGTTGCTTTTAAAATGTCTGTGCATGAATGAAAGTATTAAGAGTTATGAGTTTTAGCAGCAAACTTAATCTTAAGATAATCTTTAAGCAAGGCTGAGGTTTTGAACAGGAAACATGTTAAGCCTGAGATGTTATCCTGGCTTAGGCTGAGGGTTTGGTGGAACAGGGGGTGGGGGAGCAGCATTAGACTAGCAAAGTATTAGTATTTAGGGCATTTAATGTAATGCACCTTTTACTTTCCAGGTGAATTTCTGTCTCACCTTTTGTTAAGTTTGTCTTTTTTTGCAGCTTTATTCATTTTATTGTTGTTTATGAATTGTCTGTTTATTTTTTTCTAAAACTACTGTCACTGAGTATCTGCTGCAATGTTTCCTAGGAGTTTGGCCTGAAGGCTCAGATGGAACAGACATAAATGCCCTTGTCAGATCCCATAACCGAAAAGTGATAGCAGTTGCAGACGATTTTTGTAAGGTCCATCTCTTTCAGTATCCCTGTTCCAAGCCAAAGGTAAGTCTAAACCAGCCTAGTCCATGTGCTTGTTTACATTGTGTGAAGCTTTCCTTGCCAGACACCTGCTTCCAGCATAGTAGTTTTGGAACCTGGCAGCCAAATACCTCATTTATATCCAAAACCCCCTATTAAGTTTACATATATAAAATAGAAAATATATAAATGTGTGTCTTGGGTTGAGCTGGCAAAATGCCAACTGCCCAAGTACAGAGAAAAGGTTCTTTCTCTCCTCTAACTAGCCAAGGGAAAAGGGAAGAAGAAGGAGAGGAAAAAAAAAACTAAACTAGGTTTCTTCTGAAACTAACTACATGTATTTATACAGAAAAGAGAAAATTAAAAGAAAACTACAATATAACACACACACAAGTTATATGTAACAAGAAATAACTTCTCACTCCCTAATTAATACAAAGTGTATTGCTCTAGATTCATAAGTACTCTAAACCTAAAAGACACTCAGCAATAAACAGAAAGAGTAACAACAAAATATTTCTACTTCCTTGAACTTAAACAAAAGGCAAGCAGTGGCAATAGCAAGAGCGAGGCCTAACAGGGCATTATACCGGCAACACGTCTTTCCTGCACCTTAGCTATAGTGGAACTGAACTAAGCTACATCTACACACTGGATTTTACTCCTATTGAGATGATATAAGATGGGGTGGAATACAAAATCATTGGCTAGAAGAGGTCAGCTGTCAGCTAGCCTGGCCTAGCTCAAGGCAGCTGACAATTTCAGGCCTAAATCTGAATTTTAAAGCCTAAATTTAGGCCTACCTGGCTAAACCCATAACAATGTGAAACAATCTGCCTAAAAGTGAAGTGGCAATAATTACCCTTAAATTCTGGAGCAGAGTCTTGATGCTTTGTATTTGCTGGCCTTAGTGTTAAGTGAATTACTTTTTGCAAGATCTACATCTGTCCCAAGTTACAAACCTTAAGAAGAGAGGTCATATTGCGGCAGAAAACCTACTGTAATTGTAATTCTTTACTCTTTTATGAATTAAGATCTCTCTTGAAGGGCTAAGCAAAAAGACTAATAGTTTCAAATTTCTGTATCATGTGCTTTTGTAGTTAACATGTGATTTCTGCTTGTTTTCAATAGGCTCCAAGTCACAAATACAGTGCTCACAGTAGTCATGTGACAAATGTCAGCTTCACTCATAGAGATGGTCACTTGATTTCAACTGGAGGGAAAGACATGAGTATTATTCAATGGAAACTTGTGGAGAAGGTAACTCTGCCACAAAATGACATTGTCGTAGATATTGGTGCAACCAAAGTGCCAATCCCTGCCAGTGAAAATGCTGTGCAGTCTCCTGCACCTCTCCCACAGCCTTTTAATGAAATGAACCAAAATGAAAGTGTAACTGGCAGCTCTCCGGCTTCTTTGGAGAGCAACTTGGAGCAGTCTGCGGAGGCCAGCGAAGAGCAAAGTGAGGAGCAAAGCGAGGGGAGCAGCCTGGATCCCGCTGAGCCAAGCTATGAGGAGCCCTCCAACGAGCTGAGTGAGGAGCACAGC
This sequence comes from Sakesphorus luctuosus, assembly GCA_013396695.1. Classification (NCBI taxonomy): domain Eukaryota; kingdom Metazoa; phylum Chordata; class Aves; order Passeriformes; family Thamnophilidae; genus Sakesphorus; species Sakesphorus luctuosus. Next base: position 937,358 of record VWZD01012918.1, read on the forward strand.
GAATCCACGGTCACTGAAGAGCAGCAAGATAACTCACTGGTGTCATAGTGCTCCCAGCTCAGGCAGTTGTTATTTTCCCTTGGTGTGCGTGCTTCATTACAGGGTGAGGGTTCAAATAGGGAAGACTAGCTGAGATTCATGACCACTCCAGATTTTGAGTTTCAGTGAGATTTTTAGTCTGAGCTTCAGTTCAATGTGTGGAACCATCCCAAGGGCCTGGCTTGATGGTCTGTGTCAAGATCTGGTCACAGTTAGTAGTGGACATTACCATAGATCCATTTCAGTTCTGAAATTGCTGTCAGGAAGTAGCATGAAATACATACTGGAAAAAAAGTTAGCTCTGAGAATTAGCTGGAGTAGACCACCTTAACTACATGAAAGTGCTTTCTAAAAGAACTAAGCTGATGGGAAGTGCTGAGCTGTTCCAGCTGGGGAGTACTGTGCTGCTTTTTCCAGGTGCAAAGACAAACCGAATGAAACAAACAACCAAAAAGCTCTTTGTGGAGCTGTTTTCCTTTGTTTTTTCTTAATGAGAAAAATAGAGGAAAAATAATGTAACAATGCCATGTGTGTGGCGCTGCCTTCTTGATCTAACACATATGCAATTTTTGTAACACTACTAATTCCTTGTGGAGTCTGAATGTGTTTGTAGTTGGTCTGCCCTGGGTGCTGCTACTTCTAAGGCAAATCCTGTCGAGGAATGGTGTCAGCTGTTCCATTTTCACAGACTATTTAATAGCAGACTAACCAAATACTGGTGTGTTTCACTTTTTGTGACCTGAAAGTTGATTTAAACTATAGGATGTGATTGCCTCTTCAAAGAATTGCTTGCCTAGAGAGTTGGAAACTTGAGAGAATCTTTACAGTGACTTTGATGTGAACAGCAGAGGAAACATGACAAGAACACAAAAATCAGATGGGCTCCAAGTTAATCTTTAAGCCGTCAAGGAGAACTTGTTCTATCCCTAGTAGGAGAAATATAAATACAGTTAACTTAAATTATTAAATTGGTGCTTAGGATTAGTATATTAAGTTGGTATTTTTTTCTTCTGATTTTTAGAGGTAACTCTAAGAATCATTAAACTGCAATCTCTACTTTTTGTTTTTTCCCCTGGCTCCTTTAGCAGTTGTGTTATAAGCATACAGTAATTTAGATAATGATGATGTGATTTCCCCCACGCCCCCCCTAGACTTGCTGATCTGTTGTTTTTGTGATTTTTATTTCCACCCCACCCCTCCCCGGGTTGCTCTAAGCCATGCAGCTCTCATGTGGCTATACCTGGCCAGTTACGGGATATCTTGGCATTTGTTATGCATTTGGAAAGTACTTTTTTTTTTTTACAAAGTTTGTCAGATAGCTACATTTTTTTTCTTAAATGCATACATTTCCTACTTTAAAAAAGATATAGATTTCCTGGCAGATATCCATTTCCTATGTACTTGTTTATATTTTGATTACGTAGAGTTTTCTTTTTTAACTTGCTGCGTTGTGCTGGTATTTTAGTTCTTAGTTTAGATTATCATGTTTAGAAACTTTGGATGAGTTCATAAGTCTTAATTGTGCAAGCGTTTACGTGATTGTGCCATTCCAAAGTGCATCAAAACTGTCATTCCCTTACTAGTATCTTCTCAGGAGAAATGCTACAGATCAGGTATTTAGTCATCATTTGGAAAGATAAAAACAAATGGACTCCCAAAGGACATTTAGAACATTTATATATAAAATATATAAAAATATATATATATACACACACATATATATATATAAAAAAATATCCTCTTGTTTACAACAGTTCCAGAGAACCTCAAAGTAGTTCCCTTCAGGTGGAGGGAGATACGGATTCCAAGCAACCCATCTGTTTAAACTGTGCTCTGTACATAGAGTTTTACTGGAGAGCTCTAGTATGCCTGACTTGCAAATATGCCAAATAGCAGCAGCAGAAGATAAAGATCAGCTCATCAAAGTTCTTGGTTACAAATGAGGAATATGCTGTAGGTTTAGAAAATAGTAAAGGAGAAAGGATTGTACTAATGAGGCACAGAGAGCTCTCTGTCGATTTTATGAACTCCACATAAGCAACACATTTCTTTTTGGAACATCTGTCACCTGGGGTTGCCATGTAAAGTGAGAGTTATAGTTGTGATATTCTTGTGTTTGTAGTTCAGAAGACTCTACTAATATGCAAAAAGCCTTACAGCTTTCAATTGCTGGCAACTACTGTTTAACAATTAAATCTGTGATAATGGATGGAAATGGGTGGGATTATGTAACTGTAGATGTTTTAGAAAAATAATTGTGAATGAATTATGATTAAGAGTGTTTCATGTGAAGATGTTTGAGCCATTTCTATCTATCATGCATTCCTGTCTCAAGGCAGAAAACTTTGAAGATTAAAAAAATAAAATAATCAAAATAAAATATTGTAGTGTCTTTCTCCATATCTCTTCTGGTTCTTTCTGTTGTAAAGTGGATGATGTCATCACAGTTTCAATGTCTGGATTTGTGATTTTGGAAGAACCTTTTTAATGTATGCTTTTTTGATAACCTCACAGGATGCATGAAAATAAGGTAATTTACCATCATGAATAGTGCTGGCACTCCTAAATATTGCTCTTGTTTGCTTCTCAAGTTTTATGACATTTCCCTTTTCACTTTTCATTAATAGCCTACTAGCTTTATCCTTCTGTAGCTAATCTGTAAGTGCAGAGTGTTACGAAGAGGTTTTTGTCCTGATTCAAAGTGTAATCTGCCTTCCAGGATTGAGCCCAGAAGCTTTCTTCTGGAAGTCATGAGAGAAGTATGAGCTTATTTTGGCTATAATGTATTGAATACCATAATGTTTCCACATTCCTGATAGTCTATGTCCAGTTGCAGATACGGAAGGTCACAATATGCTGAATATATTCCTTGTGAGAGATTTCTTTAAAAGGCTTTGGATCTTTTTCATTTCTTGCATCTGGTTTCTGTTCTTCACAAAATGGGAGGGTGGGGTAGAAAGGAAAGAAACCTACAAGATAGACAAATATCTCATGTTTATTCTCACTTACAGGAAAAGCAAACAAAACCCATCATTGCCACCTCCAGAGTTTGACTGGAAACATCCACGACTCTTCAACCAAATTGTCAGGAGAATGCTGCTGTTTTAATGTGAGCAACAAGTAGATCTCCTAAGGTCATGCTGTGCTGTTCCCAGCACACCTGCAGCTGTACAGTACTGTGTTTTTCTAGACTCTTTCTCTCCAAATCCAGATCAAGGCTTTTGCTGTGTCCTCAGGGATTTTCAGTAAGGCAGGAGTTTTTCTGGAAAGTGGGTAAGCTAAGCTGGTCTTCTGTGAGTCCTCATTTGTGATGCAGGCAGGAAAGAGCTTCCAAGTGCCTGCTCTTTTGTCTGGGTCAGCAGCATTGCTCTCAGTTCAGGAAGCTGCAGTGAAGGTATTTGTCATGCAGAGCTGAAGTTCAGGGTCAAAGCTCCACTGAAGGTATAAAATTATAACAGCCTGCCATTTTACAGAATTGAAAGCTTAAATTCAAAGTCTATTAAAATATTCATATAGCTACACAGAAAAATACTGGAATATTATGAAATGCCATGCTTATATGTTCTTGCAGTGTGTGTTCTTATGGGGTGCATATCATGCAAAGTGATACTGGGTTTTACATATAAAAGGCACTTTTAAGGACATGGCCATGTACTTTGGGATTTTTTTCCCATAGAAGTTCCAGGACAGGTGAGGAACAGGCTGGAGATGTGGATGGGTAGTACTGAACCAAGCATTTCTAAGGTTTGACATTGCTGTAATTCTCATCATAAATAAGAAGTACTAGTTTTTGCATATGATGCATGTCAAGTTCCAGCCCCTTACATTTTTAATCATCCCTAAAAAAACATAGATTCTGACTTTGTCTCTGAAAATAAGGCAAAAATTAAATTTTGATATGTTGATTACAGTCTACACACAACAATATGGTGTATTTTCTACTTCATGCTTCACCCTATGAGATGTGTTACACTGCCTTACATTTCCTTCAGTTCAGTGCAGTATTTCAGCTGAATCAGGATAAAGTAGGTAGAATGTCCTTGTGAAATGTAAGCTTGGCCAAACCAAACAAGCATAAAATTTTCCTTTCTGCAGCCTCATGCCAATGTAATGCTGGCTCCTGGCAACGAAAGGGTTAATATCACATGAAGTGGATTTTACTTGAACGATATTTGTGCTGCATGTTTGCCTTCCTCCTGAACAAGTCCAAGCCCATTGCCTAATCTTTGTTTCTGACAGATGTTTTATGTACTAATACTTTAATCAACTGAGAATGAAAAACTGCTTACAGTAGGATTATACCATTTAGAAGACGAGCCAATGTAGACATTTTCGTGTATTTACGTGCATGGTGTGGCCTTGTGTGCATATACACATATTGAAGTATCAAATGGGTATGGCTGCTCTGGGCCTTTTTGTTTCTTTGTTTGTTTGAGAGATGTGGATGACTTCACAATGAATTAATGAAGTTTAGGAGCACAGAATTAAAAACATTCCCAGCAGGATGGCAAGGCAAGAGGCTTAGAAGAGGAGGTGCAGTGGTGGAACAGTGGTTTTACCAGGGCTGTGTTTCCTAAACTGGTTCCCCACCACACCCCCCAGATTTCCCTCTTCTGGGTTTTGACTGTATGCTATAGCCTATAAAAGATTTCACTTCTGTTGGATGTAGTGGATGGTTAAAATTGGTTTTGAGAAAGCAAGTTTTGGAGATTTTGACCGGGTGTTATTTAACCAAACAATTCTAGAAAACAGCTTTCTTCCAAAAAGTTCTACTAAGAAACCAAAATCTATAAACAGCCTACATCTTTAAGGGATATGTGTGTCTTTGTGGTTTTAAGTGGTGGGTTTTACAGCCTGGTGTACTTCTCAGGAATGGACTCCTGGACACGTCCCAGCTCTCACCAGCCAAGTGATCTCCGTCAGGGCCTGCAAGGTCCTCTGTTGTGTACCACTCTGTGTCACATTATTTTGTTATCAGATAACAACCATGCTTTGTTGGTTATTTGAAAAAAAAAAACCAAAACAAAACACTTTCTGAGTTCCTGAAGGCTGTCTGAATTATGATCAATTACATTAACCCAGCTTTATTTTTTGATAAATGCCTTTAAGTTACTATTTCTAGAACATGCTTTTGTATGGTAAGCCAAAGAAGTGCTCCAGAGAGCTCTTCACATACTCCATTCCTGCTGTGGGATGCTTCAGCAGTGCTATGTGTCTGTCCTGCATGGCTTGTTTTGCCAGTTGACGCTGTTCTGAGTCCTCTTTGTCACGCAGCACAAAGCTCTTCATCCTGCATAAGTCGTTGGCCTCCCAGGCTACAAGCAAAAGCTGGCATTTTCTTTTAGTGCCGCTTTAGAATTAATCTCAGCTTTCTTTAAATATGCTGTCCTGTCTCTTCAGTTAGTGTCCATGTGTGTGTGTGTCCCCCTTTTTTCCCCCTCCCGCAGCTCTGTCGGAGATGACTCCTTGCAGTAACAATAATGTTTTCCTTTTAGTTTCTCTTAAGTCCATTCACACTTTCCTATGAACCTGTAGCTGCATACAGGAAAATCCTAGGGAAGTCATAAGCTGTCTGCATCAGACAAGGGATAGAACTTCCAATGCTATTTAGTATGTAAGCATAAAAATCCCTAACATCTTGTGCTCTGTTGATGAGTGTCTCTGGTGTTGGGGAGACACTGACAACAGAACTAGGAACTTAGAAAACTATGTAGGTCCTAGATAAAAGGAATTTGGAATAAACTTGATGTTACTGCTGCATCAGGGAGGCCTGGAGGCTTGCCTCATACCTCAGGGAAAACAAAAAAAAACCCCACAAGTAAACAAAAATATAGCTAAAACTTTTGGCTGCAGCAAAGCAGGCAGAAAATTTTCCATCTGACAGCCAAAGAAGAGAGAGGAAAACACAGCTATGTAGTATGTGCACACAGATGCTGACTGTATGCCAAACTTGCTCTTGCTATGGTTGTTCTGGTCCAGAGGTGGGTATGCTCTGCTTTGTGTGGGCACTCTCTTTCCTGGTGATGCTACAGATTCTACCCTGGGCAGGATTTCCATGGAAAACCTTGTTTGCAGCATTGTGTTGATTAGAATTTTTACTTGAAGAACTGGACAAGACAGAATAAAGAATACAAGGAGCAGTCAACATCTAGTCCAGGCAGGTGTCCTCCAGTACTAATGCTAAACAGATTTTCTGGGACTGTTTAATGCAAAATGGCTGTTGTATAGACAGGGTTCTTGAAAGGATCCCATTTGCCCCAAGTTTGGCAAATGCAAAATTAAATGTCAATTGAGTGTGTGAAGCTGAGTTTCTTCTGTCAAAAGGTGTAATGCATTTTTAGATTGATTCACAAATAGGGAGATCTGCAGTTCCGTAGATTTTCTGCCAGCTGGGAGGGAAACAGATGTGCAGCATTTTAAACTTCCAAGAAAGCATACCTAGGAGGGATTTTTCAGGACAGATGTCCATTCCGCCCTTTGCCAGGACCAAATGGATCTGCTTACATTGTCTTTTGTGTGTGTGTGTTCATAAAATTTCTGCTTATATTGGAGTATATATCTCAGGAAAAACAAACAAACAAACAAAACCCCAACAAAACCAACCAACCAAAAAAAAAAAAAAAGACAAAATCAAACCAAACTACTTGAATTGCCAAATTGCTCTCTGAGATGCCTTTCTAGGATTGTGCCTCTGAAACACCTTTTCCTGAGTAAACTTCTTGCTTGGATAGGTTTCATTCAATACACATAATGTTTCAAAATGGCTTTTCCCTCTAGGATAACCTTCCAGCTTATTTCCATCAATTAGATGAGATTCATTCTCCCTAACATCAGAAAGGAGTGACTACAGCTCATCTAGGACCCATATCTTCTGTAGCTTTTGGCTGTGGCTTCAACTGTCCAGATGATGATACCCTGTGCCAATGCTGCATTTGGAGGCTCTGTGGGACTGGCTGTGTCCATATGCTGGTGCGTACCCTTTAGGGAGTGGCAGGAGTTGGCTGCACAGACTCTTCCCCCCACCACAACTGGCGGAGCTGTCAAGGTCACCCCATTTTGGTGAGCCTCGCTGAATGGCATATCATCACTGCCAACCCATCTGGTGTTCCTGTAGCAGTTTCACTTGCTTGGATTACTTTCTCCTGAAGTATTTGCTGTTTAGCGGCAGCACTCAGGCAATCACAATCCGTAAATTTCTCGGAAACAGAGGATTTTGTGTGGAGTGTTCCTATTTACTGTTTTGATTTTACCTTTTTTCCCTTTATTCTTCCACAGATAAAAAATTGTTTGACTGGAAATGAGCGAAGGAACACATTGAAACAAAGACTGACGCAAGTTTGAGTAAAAAGTTTATTCCCAAATTCCTCCCATCTCTTTGGAGCCTGACCAGTGCCACAGATTTTGACGTCACAGATATAATGATAGAAATTCTGGTTTAGCTCTGCTGCAAGAAAAGACAGGGGAACTATGGCCTGTGTCCCAGTTTTGGGTTCTGAATTATTGCCAACTATAATAACTCCCGCTGCAAGCACTATCTCCCAGAATCACCCTGTGGGAACAAATCATAACTCTACAGCAAAGAGCAGAAGGGTTTTGTACGTAGGGGGGAGGGCTGCAGATGGGGAGAGCTGCCATAAAGGGATTACTTGACAGACCAGCTTTTTGCTGAGTTTAAAACTTGTCTCACTGAAAATAATGGGAATCGGCTCATGAGTTTCAGGCTGGATACATCTGTGTGGAGTTGTGTATGCAGAGAACTTGGCCTGGGGTGCTGTGCTCTGGACACAGGTGTTGCACACCAGATCAGTGATTATTGGGTCAGAACCACCTTGTGGAGGGGTGTGTGTGTGTGTGTGTGAGAAGGGATAGATTGAACCTCACAGAGGTGGTGTGGCATCTTATCTCTCACCGCAGGTCCTGGCACCCACCCGGGGAAGCCCCAGGGCAGCTGCCAGTCACAAACAGCCCAGGAAAACTCTAGCACTCACAGCTCCTGGAACCCCTGAAGCAGCCGGGATTGGCAGGGACAGTGAGAACACGGCCTCTCACCCTGGCCTGGGACCCCAGAGTGGCTGGAGGCTCAGAGGTCCTGCCGGACGATGTGGCCATAGGGATTAGAGCAGAGAAAACCAAAGGCATAGGGGTGCCATGTGTTGTGGCCCTGCCACCTGGACATGTGAGAGCTGGTCTGCCACAAGGTTCCAGGGGTAGCTATATGATCTGTGTCTTCCTCTTTCTTCTCTCTTTTCTTGCTCCCTCTGCTTCTTCTTCTTTACTCATTTCTGATGCTTTGGGTGGCTCAGAGCTGGAGGGATTGGATTTGACTTAAGTGGTGTGAATTGGTTGAATATTGACTTGGGTGTTGTGGATTAATATGTACTGAGTTGTTAATTGTGGTGGAATATTTTGTCTAGCTTGTGCAGCCCTTTTTGAACCTTTGCCGAGTTCCCTTATTTTCCCCACAAATTAATAAAGAAATTCATTGGGAACAAGTCCATGGCTTATTCTCTGGATGTTTTCATAAGGTATTAAAGAACCCTATATATACAAATATTAAAGTAATACTCTTAGCAGAGCCTGGAGCTCCAGGGCCACAATGTTACAACACAGTCTTGCTGCACATCTGATGTGCCACATCACTGTAAAATATGTATTTAATGGAACATACATGAAAGAGAGGCAATGAGTGAGCATGCAAAGGAATAAGCAAGTTTTTAATCAGCCAAACATGCAACTCTTTTGTAACCTTAAACTGTTTTATTTGTTTATCCTTGGTTCTTCAGATTTTCAAAGGCACTTCACGAGGTTTGTTTGTAATAGTTCTCAAGGAGTTTCAGTTCAGAGTCATTTTCAGGGCAAAGCTGCATTCAAACAGCAGTAAAACACACCATTGTTTTGTCCAGTGATCCAAAATCAATAATCCAGCTACAGCTGATGGTTTGATGAAATGCTATAGCAGTGAGGCTCTATAGTTACTGAATATGGTCATGAGAAAAAACCAATCACAATAGTAGTGCCAGTTAAAACACAAGTGCAGTACAAGCACACCATTTCTACTGCCAGTGTGTAGGCATGATGGTTAGATTTATTTGTCTTTAGTAGTTGCTTTGGCTAAGTAATGTTAGTACTTGTTTCTCCTTGATTCACAGGTTCCAACCACTGCCCATACATATATACACATATATAAATTCATATAATGGGAATTCTTGCCTCCTGACCTCTAATGCTGTATAAGAACATGTGGCCTTTTTTGATATTCATCTGGAAAAAGATCCTCCCCGTCTTACAAATATGGAAATTTTACACCAGGAAAATTTTAATCTGGCATTAACAAATAGTCGCTTATGGGAACAAACTTAAGTTTGAAGTGGAAATGTGACTCTGAGGGTTGATTATGGGAAGGAAATACATGGTCTCATATGACTGACACAAAAAAGAGGGAGTTGCACCACTGAATTTTCTTAATCGTAACAGATAAGTAGTTTACAAACACTGGCATAGGGAGTTGGGTTAGTTCAGCAGTGAATGTGTTCTAGGAAATAACTGTGTTTCTTGAGTAATTCAAAAACTGAAAGGAGGGAGGAGAAAGCTGTAAAATGGGATTTGCATGGGCAGATAATCCTACTTTTCTTAGCACAGGAATTTCCTCACCAGTACAGTGTATTGCAGACTAGATGGTGGTTTTGTGATTCTCATTCTCTAAATTACAAGAATTTGACCTTTTAGAAGGGTCTTTTATATTCTAGTAGCAAAAAGACAGTAAGGAATTGTGTTGCGCAATGTTTTCTCAAAACCTATTACAAAGCAAACTTTCCAAAAGGATTTTCTTCATATTCATCCAGGGATATTTTTCTATCAAAAAAGAGCTCGTGGAATCATTATGTGGATACAAGCCCTCTGTTCCTCAGAAATCATGTCCTTGCCCTTCCTTGCACCCTATGGGAGACTTGGATTTCATCGTTTTCATTCTTTATTCAAGCAGGCTTTGAATATCTTTCCTCCTTCAGGTATTCTGTGGCTTTACATTAGAACTTAACATATAGAAAGTAATAGTGGTTACTTTGACCATTGTCTTTGAAGAAAACACGTTGCCATTGAGGAATCACATATTCAAGCTTAAGCTTTTGAACTTGTTCCTCCAGTTTTCCCCTGAACATTCCATCTGTGATACAGGTTACCTTTACCTATCAGATCGTGGATATTCTGTTTTGTAGTAAAGGCCAGTCCTGTTTTTCCAGCTGTGTTATAGTGCCCTAATTCATCTCTGACCACAACCTCAGTAGAAACTGGAGCTGGATTGACAATTGTCTGTGTTGCTGTCTGTTATACCAGAAGGTGAAAATCTGCCTGAGTGGAAAAGACTCTCACACCTCCCAACTTAGACCTGTGAAACTCCTGTACCCACTGAAGACAGGAGAATATGCAACAAGACTGTTTTCTTTCTCAAGTTGGAGCTAGTGTATGGCTTGGAAAACCCTACAACTTTGCAGAAATTTCTACAAAGATGTTTCAGAAAGTTTTTGTATTAGATTTTCCCCCATTCTTGATGAAATAATTTGATTAATTTACAGTACCTTTGTTACAGTTGTGATTACAAGAGTTGACTCTGTGTAGGCCTGTATAAGCAGTGCTTCACATTTAGTTTTTAACTTTGGAAATATTTAAAAAAAATCCTATTCTGCATGTATTTTTAAGGGATTTTTTTATTATTATTTTTTATTTCTCATTCACTTGCAGAACATCTGGTATTTTAACCTTCGCCAGGTAGAAACTAATTATCTAATCTCTCTGTCAAAGCTTTGACCCCATGGTGAATGCTATCAGTCACCAGAGTCTCTACTTTGGGCAGTGGCCAAAAAGATGTTTCTTTCTCTTTTTTTCACCAGAGTAAACTGTGAATGTATGGAAATAGGATTTTACCTCTCAAGAATATGTAGAGACGGGGTTTTGGTAGTGATGTTTTTGTTGTTGTTGATTTGTGGTGTTTTTGTTGGTGGTGATTGTTTGGGGTTTTTTGTTGTTGTTGGGATTTTTTTTTTAATTAGAAAATTGTATTTTGATGTAGCTGATCTATAAGGCTCAGATTTAAGCTGCTTATTTTCTGAGTAGGAGGGCCATGGGTATCCTGTTATAATAATAATAATGGCCAACCTTTGCGAACAAAGCTTTGGGCAGGGCTCTCCCCACGTGGGTGTGCCCTTCGAGCCTGTGCAGTGGATTTTTTAGGTGAGGCACAGCGTGTGCAGAACTGGCCCCACCGTTTAAGTCCTGAGGTTCATTTGCCACGGCCGAGCGAGCTTGGACAGTGAGAGTGAAGTCCTCGGGACTGTCACAGCACCAGGTACTAACTGGGGCTGACCCTGCTGAGCATCCGAGATGTGACGGGATAGGATGGCAGGGAGGCATTGAACTGCCAGGGGATGGTCCCTACCGAGACTTGAACTCACAACCTTGGGATTTAGAGACTGGAGTGCTCTCCATTAAGCCATGGGACAGCCCGTTAAAAGAATTTTTTTGGAGGAATTTCCCCTAAAAAAGCCATGTCAGGGGTGGGATTTGAACCCACGCCTCCATGAGGAGACCAGAATTCCCATGGGAAGGATCCAACCTTGAGTCTGGCGCCTTAGACCACTCGGTCATCCTGACAGTGCATCCCATTAACACTGACAATATTTTGTTGCCACTTCGGCTTGTGAGTGAACAGTTCTCTCCAGCTCAATCTCTGTGTTGCTAGAAGCTTTTCCATGAAACTCTGAAAGGTAAGAGAAATTTCACAAAATACCTTCAGCAACATCTTAAATCCTAGAACCACAGAATCATTTAGGCTGGAAAAGATTTCTAAGATCATTGAGTCCAACCCAGCCATGCAATCCACCACTAAACCATGTCCCTGAGTGCCTCATCTACCAATCTTTTAAATACCTCCTGGGATGGTGACTCGGCCACTTCCCTGGGCAGCCTGTTCCAATGCCTACCAGCTCTTTCAGTGAAGGAATTTTTCTTAATATCCAACCTAAGTTGCCCTGACACAACTTGAGGCCTTCTCCTTTTGGGCAGTTGTAGAGTGATAAGATTCCTGTTGAGCTTTCTCTTCTCCAGGCTAAACAACTCCAATTGCCTCTTCCTTGCAGAAGTGACAACCTGTGACACTTGTGAGACGCAGGTGTTGGATTCTCAGGTTGCACTTCTTGCTGCCAAAGTTGGCTTCTGTGTGTGCAGTGTGTGTGTGAGCCCTTCCACAGTGTGCAGCTGCACCCAGCCACCAGCAGGGAGGCTGAATTCTGCCTTGGAAGTTAAATTCAAACTGATCATCCAAAATATGGAACCAAATGTTTGTATTGGTTTGAATTTTTCTTATGTAATATGCTTCTAATGAACAAGTTGCTTCCATTCAGTTTTTCCACTGAAGGAGGAAGAGTAGACCTTTTAAATTAAGTGAGATGTCCACATATAATGGTTTGCACCAGCTCCAGTGAGGCTGGAGCAGGGTGGTGGTGCTGCTGGTTGTGCAGGAGGTTTGTCTGCGTGTATATGCAAAATCAGACATTCCATCCTCAAACTGGTGTGAGCTGGGTGAGGAGTCCTGCACAAAGCAGGGCCAGGACCGTCCTACCCCTGCTTTGACACTGGTCAACCCCAGCTGCCATCCAGGCTGGCAGAGCTTTTCCTTCCCCTGCTCTTGGAGCTGGTGCTCCTGTGGTGCTTGGTTTTACAGTGATAGCCACATGGACTTACCCTGAGCTCCACAATCCTGCAGTGAATGTTGGAACATTTAGGCACCAGGGATATGACTCAGATGCCCTGTGCTAGATAGTGAAAAGAAAATACGAACAAAAAGTAAGCCCTCTGGAAGCAGGGGAGAGGCCCACCAGCATGTTTAATTAAACAAGAATCAGGCACTTTAAAGTCTTTCTGAGAAAAAACAAGCCTAAATGCTCTACCGCCATTCCCTCAGCCATTTTGAAAGGCGTTCCCTCCCCTCCAGCTGATATAACAAATGTAACCAGTTTCCCTTTTTTTCCCCTCTTTTATCTGTTTCCCTTCAGTAAAGTCTGAAGAAAGTATTTCCGCTCCCTCACCCTCCTTAAACCAGAAGGCTGACCGATATCCCCTTGTTCCATGGGAAACAGGAGGAAAACTGCAGTGGGATGGTTTATTCCATTACAGATGTGCACAGCTCCTTTATCCCCAGGACACAGAGTGCCAGAAAGTGACGGCTTTGTGTGTGCCTGCAACTGCCTCAAAAATGGTCTGGTACGTATATATGTTGTGGAAGAGAAGCATAAGGTTTTTAAGCACACATTTATGAAAATATGAGAGCTTAAGAAGAACTGGGTCACATCTGACTGCTACCATCTGGCCCACTTCACTCCAAGATTACCCAGGAATGTATTTCACATGTGCCTCTGGAACAAGATTGTGAGCTGCCAAAAAGAAAATATTTTACAGCTGAGCATTGTGTTTCACTCAGAGCAGTTCAAATGCAATATCCCAAGGAGGATTCCACTGGCGGGTATCAGGCAGGGAATTTGGGCTCGGTCTCCCTGTTTTGTCTGCACAGTTTTGTAACAGGGAACTCCTTGTTGCTGCTGGATTGAGTTTAAAGGTCCTTGGTTGGGACATCAGCTTCTCAATGGAGAGTGGTCACGTAAACCAGAGAGGTAGGCAGCTTGATCCTGTCTTAAACTAGAGACAAGGCTTAAACAAGGCAGCTGATGTTGTGCAAATGGCGCCTCAGGAGCACCAGTGGGGAGTGCTCTGGGTGGAGGGAGGCACCTTGGATGGAACTTTTTTGGCAAAACTTCCCAGTTGAGTTGGGAGATGTCAGAGTGCTCAGTATCTCAGTTTGTGTGTAATGTGAGAGCATCTCACTTCTGTAAAAATGAGATGTTCTGCCTTTGTATATACATATATATATATTATATATAAAGATAAATATTATTGAATATGTTTTAAAACATATAGAAGTAGGTGTTCTGGTGATGATGACACATGCTTGGAAAGATGCACATATTTCTCCACAGCACCCCAGCATGTGGGACAGAATCTTGCATGGTGAAACAGCACATTGCACCTGCTGTACTTGGGTGCTGTAGGTTAATTCTCACTAAAATGGGAGGCGTAGGAAACAGCAGCACTTCACTTTGCCTCTATCTGGGTGTACTCTAAGAGGAAAAGTTGCTCTTTGCTCCAGGATAGAGTTAATTCTCTCTCTGCCTGTCTTAGCTTGAGGGAAACCAATGTTTACCAAAACCACAGGAGAGGATTCCTCCTCAATAACCACATCACTTATTAAATTTAAGGAAAAGGAACTTTAATTATAAAATGGATATAAGTAGGATAACTGTTCTTAACTACTATATATATGTGTGTGTGTGTGTAGATATAGATATAACTGTAAATAGACCAGAGCAAACTACTCTCCCAGCACCAAAAAAAACCGAAAGAGAACAACCTCCAAAAAACCATGGTAGGTTCCTCCTGGAGCAGTTATATTTATGGACAGTGACAGTGTCACGCCTTGGCTGGCTGCGAGGTGAATTCTCAGTCTTTTCCCAGCAAGCCAGAGACAAGGGGTGGACACTCTTGTGGTACAGGGTGGAGCCTTTTTTGTGAAGGAAAAGCAGACTCTCTCTCTCTTTGTCCTTTTTTCAAAAGAAAAAAAAAAAGAAGGAAAAGCTGGGAGTGGAGGAATGGTGATAATTCCCAGGGATCTCCTTGGAGTCCAAGTCAGTCCCCAGGAAGAAAAAAGGTCTGCAGTGTGTCCTGAAGCAGCTGTGTCTCTTGTCTCTCTCTCTGAAACTCAGGGTGCCCAAAGATGGAGGGGGAAAAGCAAAGAGCAGAGCCAGAAAAAGAGCTCTCACCAGCTTAGCAAGCACTGGCTCTTTTTCTGCAGCTGCCCAAAAACCCAACAGTCAATCCAGTACACAGGGGGAAAACCTTTTCCCACGCCCAGGTGCTGGGGTTCTGTTTCTCACCTCCACCCCAGCATTCAGCTGGAATCTGAAAGTCATCAGCCATCTTTTCTCCTCACTCCTGGCACTCCAAGCCCAAACCTTTGTGTTGGTAGGGTGAGAAAAATTCTCTGAGGGATTCCTCCCAACACCACCTTCCTGTGTTTGAACCTTTAACACTGCCTCAAGCAAGGTTTGTAGGATCAGGGACACGAGCCAGCTGTGGTTTCATTTCTTGCAGGATGCTGGAGATAATGGGCTGCTGAGGCTGAGTGAAAGATCCAGACCCTCTGGGCGATGCTGGGATAATTCTGAAAAGGTGGGAGGAGTGCGTACTTCCCTTTTTCTTTTCCTTTTTTTTATTTTAGATAATTTCAGTCAGCCAGAGTTCAATTTTTTCTTAATTATTGTTTTAAGCTTTTGAGTGAGGAGAGTTCTGCATAATAAGACTTTAAAAAGTGGCGCTTTCATTTACACATGGAGTGTGAGCTCTGTCACAGAGAGTGCAGTATGAAAGTGTGTGCTGGTACACAGCACTCTCGCTAGCTGGAGTCACCCATCCCAGGCTTTGTGTGATGGAAAGTGTGTAGTGGTGGGACCATCTTGATGCTTCAAAAGGGTGTTCATGAACAAGTCTTCCTAAGGCCACTAGGCTTAAAGGCATCCCCACAACCTGCCCTGCTGTGCTTGCACCAAGCTCTTCCACCAGCATGAAAAGGGCAACAAATGGGCATCATCTCAGTAGAGCAGACCTCTCTTGGTTTTCAAGGCTTTTGGGTCACAGCAGATGCCTTTTGGTTTTCACACAAGGGAGATAGTTCAGATTTCTTTTGTTAATACAGTAGCTGCACAGCAGACAAAGGGTTCAAATTGCTACACAGTTGAGTTTGAGAGGGATGAAACATAACTGGTTTTAACCAAAACTAAAAGGAAAAAGCGACTTATAGAATTATGTTCTGCAAAGGTGTATCTTTCATGTTTATATTTACTAGGCAGCTCTGAAGTCTTGTTTGTCCTGTAAAACATAAGGATTTGGTAACTTTTATGCCACAGTCCATATTTTTAAATTATAACAGTCTCCAAACAGTGACAGTGGTGTTTTGTGGCTTTGCTGCAGTCAGAAAGCACTGAACAGGATGTCACAGGAATTGGAATAGTAATTCACAATAGTTAATTGAATTATTTCTTGCTCCATTCTGCCCATTTCTGTTAGCCTCATTGTGGGCTGTGTTTTTTGATTATAAATGTCAGTTAATCTCAGTTTTCTCTCAAACACTCCCAAGGAAGAAGACAGAACTGAGTAGCAAACAGACTTTACCTCAAACTGTTTTCCTGGGAATATCTGTGCTCCACCCCAGCAGTCTGTGTGAGCCAGTTGTTTATTACCACATGCAAAGCTCACCAAGAGAAGGGATTGAGATTCCTGTAATCTGGGTATCATTTTCTGGGAAATCTCATTTTACAAAACACCTGTTTTGGGGTGTGTTGAAGGTTCAAGAAATTAAAAAAAAAATTGACACTTCTCAATTTTTCCTTTGTTGGTCTCAAAGAAAATCTACAGCATGGGAACATCATCCTACCCAGGGAAATGCTTTATCTAGCTTAACAGTAAGAAATACTTAATCTTTGCTGGAGTTATCAGGAAACTTCTTCATGCCCCCACCCTCTGCCAGCCTAATATCTCCCTTGGAACATCAGTGAAAGCATTTAAGGAGTGTAAACTTTTGACCCTCTCATCTCTGTTCATGTCCTTGGCCATTTTCAGAAGTCACAAGCAGAGTTTTCACCTCATGTCTCTTCAGGGAGTTGTGGGGACATATAAAGATTTTGGCTGATGTTTGCTGGGATCAGTAGATGTGTTTCATCTGTAATAGAGAAGATGTTCCTATGTGATGTGCTCATTTCAACCAGGGGATTTGGATTTTCTCTTTGTGGGAAAACAAGTAAATCAATCTAGAGCATGTGTAACTGTAAATGCACTCACCTAGAAGTGCAGAGTGTCATTAGCAGCAGAGCCTTGTCAGCTTTACAGAGTGTAATTAGTACAGACTCTTTTATAGTTTTTCCCACCATTATTTCATCAGCTTTCTTTGTGCTCTCTCAGAGTGGGAGTCTTATACTGCCAGTACAACCGAATAACAAATTTTTGGTCAATATTTTCTTGTAGATAAGAGCAAGCCTTTTGAATTCAAACCTGCTTAGCACTAGATGGCACTCTGCTATCATCTAAATTAGTTTGCCTTAGTTTTGAAGTTTGGTGATCATTTTAGCAATGGGAACAACAAAAAGAGATTAGATTCATCAGCAGTTTGCCAGGATAGTCACCCATGTTGTGATATGAGGGGAATTTTAACTAGATTGTAAAGCTGTCTGAGCCTCTCTAATGTGCCTGGATGAGAGGACAGGGAGGAAATGAGATCCATGTATTTATTCTAGCAGTGCCAGTCATTCTACTTGCAATTGAGAAACCAATATGGTGCTTTGTGGGGTTAATAATGTGGTGCCCTCTTGGGAAATAGAACAATCTAAAATTATTCAAGTTCAGAAGAGAATAGGGTGGGGATCATGGGACACTTACTAAAGGGTGGCAGCTCTGCCCCATTTGCTCTTAGTACATTTTGTGTCTTGGAAGCCAGGAGAGAGAAAAATACATAGACTTGCATTGCTAAGTTTTGTGTGTATTTTAATTGACTGAATTTATGGGTTGTGTGAAGATTTTATAGAGAGGTGGCTTTCTGAGTTAAATACTGCCTGAGTGGGCACAGGACCAGCTCAGTCTGAGGGGAGGATAGAGTCCTGGTGGTGGGTAATGGTGTGGGCATGTTTGCAGAGCGAATCGTTAGAGGAGGAAGTGGAATTGATGATGTAGGGCTGGAGTGCTGGAACTCCGTTTCTAGTGATAAAGAATAACTCAGAAACCTTGGAGTTTCATTGCAATTCATCCAAACTGTAGTTCAAGTTTCCTTCTTGTGACATCAACAGCATGACAAGTAGAAGAGGAGAGCCTCGTGCACCACACCACCTGAGAGTGGACTCTGAAATTGCGTCTCACAGGGCTAAATATGGACCATAACACAATTTCCTGGAATATGTCAGACTGAAAATCCTCTGAAATCAAATACTTCAAGAACTGAGTCAGGTGCTGTCATTTCAGTCAGCAGAAGTTATATCTATGTTAAAAGGTAGCTCAGCCCAGCAAGAGCAAATCCACAAACCAGACACTTGGTGCAGAATTCCTAGAACCCATGTTTTACACCTTTAGGTGCATATGTATGCTTTGGGCTGGACCTAGTCTGGGCCCACTGAGTGCCCCTACCAAACGAAGGTTGAGTACTTTGTCCTCTAAGCAAGTTTCACAGGAAGGAAACCTGTTTTGCAACCTGTGAGACTACTTGGGGATGTGAATCACAAGGGAGAGACGGGATGTTTGTTCTAAAAGCTCTCTCCTGATCCAAGTTAATCATTTTCTTTTTAAAAGCCTAAAGGCAGCAAGATCGTGCCCTAGGACAGCCAGTGTCTAGAAATGGAGTCCTCCTGCCTCCTTGGAGGTGATCAAAGCCCTGGAAAGTTCCCAGTAGCTGTTAGCCCATCCCTTCTCATGCAGCTGAGCATCAGCCAGTGTTGGGCAGAGTAGCACGAATGTTGTGTATGCTCTCAGCTTATGTTCAAGCCCTTTTTATTCATGACTGGGATGAATTTGTATGGGTGCTGCTCATCAGGAAGAAACACATAGTCTTAGAAAAACTCAGGTCATGAATGCTGTTAAAAAAAATTGCGATTTGGAAAATGACTGTCAACCATTGATCTTATGTTAGTGCTGTTTCTGGGTGGCTCAAAGAGGAAGGGCAATTTGTTACTCAGGACATAAACCCAGCCCTGGGATTATTGCTTTGATGATTGAAGTCTGATGATACAAACTTCCTATGTGACTGTGAACATAAAAGCTGGGTTCACTCAAAGGCTCATCTGCTATAGCCTAATTTGTCCTTTGGCTCACAGAGTTGGGGACCTGAGACACTGTGGCTAGTACAAGAGGAGAGCTAAGCATCCCTGCTGCTGACCAGAGAAGAGAAAGAGTTATCAGTTAAGCTGAGACATGTGGGGAAATTTCGTGTGCTCAGCAAAGCTTAAAAGCATGTCTGAGGCTGCTGAAGGCACATGTACTCTTGGGAGCCAGAGACTGGACATCCCAGCAGGGAGGCAGCTGAAAGTGTTTCCTGAGAAAGCTTACCAGAACTCACTGCTGTCCTTGAAAATGGGGCTGGCAGGGGAGAATGGCACTGTTTTTCTATGAACTAATTTAGGTATTATATATCTTCACCATGTATCTTGGGCACTCGAGGCTGAGTTTCATCCTTGGCATGTGGAGGTGCATGTCTAAATTCCCTGTTTGCCAGGAGAGAGCTCCAGGGCACCTGCATCACCTCACCAGAGGAGCTGCAGGGCTTCCACCTTCTGCATGAGTTCAGGAAGCTGGAGGATCAACTGAAAAGGAAGAGAGCCTGTCCCAGCTCCATGCTTCAGGCATTTGCTTGGGAGGGAGAACTGGGCTTCAACTGTCTCTGAAGTGCCAGACCTTGTCAGAATAGAGAAAATGTGTTTCATATAAAGCGTGTGTGTGTCTGTATGTTTCTTGCTGGTGAACACTGACTTTTTCATACTAGTCTGAGACCTTTGTGGTTTGGATTCTGTCCGTAACATTAAAGGCTCCCTCCCAAAATACCTTTTCTTATGCTCTGTGTAGACTAATTCTTATTGCCTCAAGAGACTGGTGCCATTTTCCTTGGCTATCTGGGCATATAATCTATATAACAGTTTTCTTCCAACAGTCAGTTTACTGGATTGTGTTCTTTTCCCCTGAATTTTATCCCAGCCCCTTTTTTTTGTGCTGTAAGGCAGCTCTGATATTTTGGAATGGCTTTATTACTTGCTTCTTTTCAAATGTTGGCAAATAATTAACTCCAGGGGTTTTTTTCCATAGCCATTCTTTGGTTGTTGCAATGGCAAAAAGGGACATAGTTTAGAGATTTCTTCTTTGTAAGGGATAATAAAGCTCAAACCTTCTCTGTTTCTATGTGGAGGCATGTGTGCAAAGAAAGATAAAACCCAATGAGAGTAAATTGCTCTCTGTGTGCACTTTTGTAAAGGCTGGGTTTTTTTCTCTCATCTTTCTAGGACCTATTTCTTCCCACTCTTTAAAGATTACATAAAAAAGGGCTCCATATAAATTCAGTTCCTTCAGAGGTGGCTCATGGTGAATGTGCCCTCTTTAACTGTTTTTTGTGGAAGAATACAACTGCAATTGGTGGTTTTAAATCAGTCCAATATGTGGTGGAGCACTGGTAAAACACACCAGGCAGCCTGTCTTCCAGTGTATATTTCTGCTGGCAGAGACCCTAGATCTGCTTGGCCAAGCATTCAGTGCTGGGATATAATCTAGATTCCCAGCAAATTCTCAATTAAGTGCAAGATGTTTCTTGCGCACAGAGCCAGAGATCAAACTGAAATAAGGCTCACTCTGAGAAATATTTTGAAAACTGTTTGAATAACCTAGTGTATACAAATATTTTAGGTCAACTATCATAATCTCTCAAGACTTGTAGGCGTTTCTGTATGGGTGCCAGCAGCACTGCATCTCGAAAGAATGGAACCAATGCTGATTTCGTACTTCCACTACTGTGTCAGTGAGTCCACCCACAGCTTGATAATGTCAGTGCAATGTGATGGGAAGTTTAAATTATAGTTTGGCTTTTGTGTCATTTTAGTGAGTTTTTTGCATCAGAATTGCAAGGAAAAGTAGAGGATAATATCTGGGGATAGGAAAGTAAGCCATCCAATTCTTTTAAGAAAAACTCACCTGGCCTCAGTTTGCAAAGTCATGCTGGGAGCAGCCTTTAATTTTTTTACCTTTAAAAGCCTGGTCTTCAATCAGAGGATAACCAGCCCTAGACAATTTCTTGTTCTGCATTCCTAAAGCTGAATAGTGCACACCCACTCACACGTCTTCCTAGATCCACAGGCACGTTTGGATACCGTTGATGGAAGCAAATATGACTGAGCTTGTACTACACCAAGGGATGAGCCCGGATTAACAGACTGTACTGCTAACCAGCTACCAGCTTGCTTAAATTTATGGCACAGACAGAGCTTAAGCTAGTGTCTCACTTCATTGCAGAAACCACCGTGCAGTCTGCTGACCAGCTATATTTAAGTGTTTTGGCAGAATCCAGTTAAAAATTGGAAGGAATGCTTTTAATAGTCTGCACTTCTCTTGGAGGCCTGCATTAGGGATATAGTTGCATCCCACACATACGTAAGTCTGATTGGAAAGCATGATATGGCAGGGATGTACTTTGTGGCTACAGGATCTCAGCAAGACAGATTTAAACTACTATTGGCTGAATGACAGAAGAAATATGCAGATCTTTTAGGGTTAGAGGCCACATTCAGATCTTTCATATAAGAAAGCAGAAGCAAGTTCACTGAAGACAGTGGTGTTACTGTGCTCTGATGCACATGAAAGACATTACTATTTACCTGAATGAAAGCACATCCGTGCTTTTGTGCCACTTTGGTATTTTGTGCATGGAGCTGTGAACCTCCTAAGAAGGCACTACACTTGCCAGGTGTTAGTTTTCATGCAGGAAAATTTAGCTTATCCAGAATTCATGCAGCAGTTGATGAGAAATGCATTGTTGTTCTGCAGTCTGTGGTGTTTAAAAAGGGACAAGGTTTCCATATACCTCCAGTTAGGTTTGGGAGGGGGGGGTTTGAAAAGATACATGGTCAGCTTCAGAGTTATGTGCAACTAGAGAGAGTTCTGTGGCTTGCATGTACAAAGTATATGTAGGTCTCTCATGGCATCAAATGTTTGCAAATACTGTAAAGGGTCTGTGTTGGCATGTGGGCTGGGTGAAAGTGTTGTCAAGCACAAGTATTCACTGTGGTTAAGTCTTAAACATTAATCTCTTCTCCCCCTGCCTCCTTTCCCCAGTTAAAGAATAATAAGAAGAATTTACTTTCGTATTAAATAGTTTGGCTTTTTATTTTTCTAGCTCACAAAATGAAATGATGCTCTTGGATTACACAATAAATCTTTCCTTTATGGCTACCTGGACTAGGAATTTATTTAAAAAAAAAAGTGAAAATGTAACCAAGAGATGAAAGAGAGGATCTTTCCAAAAGCTGTTGATTCCTAATGAGGCTTGAGTGAAAACACCAACGAAAAGAACACCAATATCCAGAGCCTATAGGTAGGACTCCAATAAGGTAACAAATAAAGAATCTACATTTTATTTTATTTTATTTTATTTTATTTTATTTTATTTTATTTTATTTTATTTTATTTTATTTTATTTTATTTTATTTTATTTTATTTTATTTTATTTTATTTTTAATTATTATGTAGAAGCTATAGCATGAGAAAATGATCAATGTCAATTATACCTTGAGCAGAAATAGCAAAAGCACCTGGGAAAGGGAATGTGTAAACTGTCATCCTGGGCATCAGAATTTTGCTAAGCCAGGGAAAGCATATTCAACCTGTTGTGTAAGTGGTGCATCACCTCGTGATGACCCCTTTTCCTCAGAGGGATTAGAGAATGCTCTTCAGCATGAGTCTGCTTGAGTTAGGTAATGTGGATGCAAATTCTTCAAATGGGAACTTTGATAGGAACTTAATATTCTGTGGTACTTAAATGTTTTTCTAACACTTCCATGCAGAATCAAAGTATCAGTCGTTGGTCTGTGCGGTGGATATATGTTCTCTTTTTTATATACCATTTCTCTCTCTGTTGGTGCGAGGAACTTGAGTTTTGGTAATCTCAATAAACCTGACTGCTGACAAGCCTTTGATTTATCTGTATTGAATATACGGTGACGCAAAAGAGTTTCTGAGCATAAAAGGTGTGTGAATAAATAGGCGATTTCATCCTTAGAAACCTTGGTAGTGAATTCTGCAGCACACCCCTGTGTGTGACAGCATCTTTATGAGGACATGTGCTAGAAAGGATTTCCTGAGATTAAGTTTGTACACCTACAGAGCCTGAGAGACCCACCTCTTCTAACAGCAATCATGGGACTCCCTGTGACAATGACAAATATTGGAGGTGCAAAGGAGGTTTATTTGAGAGAGGTATATTTGTAGGTGGGATGTTGTGTGTGGAAAAACAGTCAAAAGAAGGTGAATTAGGAATAGGTGTCTATGAATAGACAACACAAGGTGGAATAAATATTTTCAGGTCTCACTTGCTTCCATTTCAGATTGGTTTGAATGAGCTCATTCTTCCTCTAATGTTATGCTGTTATTAACAAAAAATGCTCTTCAGAAGGAGACAATCTGTAAGGTAAAACAGTTAGTGCTGGGGAGTCTGGTGTCTGCAGGATTTGCCTGGGGGGAATATATATTTGAATACCTCTAATCTGATCCTGTGGACTTGCTGCCCATTAGCACATCATATGCACTCTTGGAGCACATCATCCTGTTGAATTTAACACATAAGGAATGAATTGTGCACTCTGGGTCAAGAGCACAGTTATGAAGCAAATCTCCTGGTTGATCCCACTTACTGCGTTTTGGTTTATATCTCAAAGACATCTCAGACTAACACAGGGCCACTCCAGGTCACACAATTTATCGTCTCTCTCCTCCTTTTGGGAGAACTGTACCTCCTCATGTCTGCACATCCGTCAGTCTGTCCTGCTGGAGCTTTGGGAAGCATGGCCAAGCAACCTTGATGTCTGCAGCTGCATTATATAGAAATGAGAGATTTCACTGAGTAGCATTCCATCCTGGGGAATCCAAACCAGGACCTTCTGGGTCTTGGCTGCATGGTTTGAAGTAAGAAATCAATACAAAGGAAGTCAGAAAGGGAGATCAAAACAAATGCACCTGATGTGTCCTATTTACTGCACAAGCATTGCTCTCAAAGTCTGGAAGCTGGAGAGAGAAGGCTCACCTGCTAGCAGCGTCTTAGTCCCTATATTTTAATGCTGCATATTCACGTGCTGGATCTTAAAAACCTACTTCTTACATTTAAGTAAAAAAGCTGCATGTTCACTTCATCCTTGCACATTTTCTTGCATTAAATCCTAAAGCTCCCTTCCCTATTGGCTGAATGTCCATTTTTAGCTGACATTTTTCTATTCCTATGGGAGGTTCCCCACTTTCATTTCCATGCAGTCTTGAGACTGGGAATCCCATTAATGTTGTTCATATGACCTACAGAATGTGAGTAAATGTTTCATAGCAGTGTATCTCCTTGGCTGCTCTCCAGGGCCTGTAATTAACTCCACATATATTCCTCTATCTATCATGGGGCTTTAGATCCTGTCTAATAGAAACACTGGAGGCTGGAATAGAAAGTAAAGCTTTATGGAAAAATCAAAGAAAGTGCTTTGCTTGCTGGTAAGTCTTTAAGTGTTTACTGTACATGCTCTCTCCTTTTAACAAGATTTCACTTCTAGGAAAGCTCTGCAAGTATAAAGCAGCCCTTCAAAATGGTTGTGTCTGTTTGCAGTTCACAAGAGGTGGTTGGACATCCTTTATTTTTTTAAGCATGATGATGAACATGTACCACTTGTGAGTAGTTTGAATCTTCATTTAGGTAACAAAACTTTTTTTATTTAGTAAGTCATTTAACTATATTTTCATCCTGACTAACTAGAACATTTTTCAAAAGTAGCTGCTTTTCAAGTAATATGCTTATGTCTTTTTTTTTTCCTTTTTCTTTCTATGGTATATGCTTCTGAAAAATATTTATTGACTCTGTATTTCATTGTCTTATGATTTAAATCAAGATATAGAAAGGATGGTAATAATTATGGACCTGGTGGGAAAAAACATGGTAGGACCGTAAAACTCAGATATAGGTAAAACATTCATTCTTCGCTGGTGTATCTTTAATTCTCAGCCTGTGCTGAGGTTCAGGTCTTTGCTACGCTGTTGTAAAGAAGTGGAGTAATACCATGGAAACCAGCGTGCCAGCAGAGCTGGAAGTTGAACTTGGCCTTTGTTTTGTTAAGTACTGTATTAGAATTTCTGATCTTTAACCCATTTGGTTTTCTGTTAGCTCAGTCTGTCTTCCATATCTGATTATGTATATTTAACTCTGATTACCATAACTATTCAGAAGCAAAGGTTTTCTTACTTTTAGGCTTAGCTGTTGAGATGCGTGAAACACCACTTGTAGAGAAATGTTAGTGGGTCAGCCACCCTTTGTATCATATTCCAGTTGATGGCTTTTATGTATGTCATTTACCTGGAACAGATGTTTTCCCTCCTGCTTTAACCATTCACCAAAAATATCTGATAGAAAAATGAAAATACAATTAATATCCATGTTTATCCAATTCATTCATAAATTAGCATTAAAATGGATTCTGGATTTATTTAGACACTTTCTGCAGCAGCCAAAAATAACCTTGATGAAGGACTGAATTTTGTCAGATGTTTCAGTAAACAGCAGAGATTTTTTTTCAAAAGAGAAATCTTTTACTACAAGACAGTAATTCAGTCTTAGAACTGGCCTCTGCTTTCTGTGACCAGCGTGAACTTTTGGATTTTGGTCTGCTGGGAAAATGGTAGAAGAGAGCACTACCTTGCAAAGAGAGGATCATAGTCAGGTGAATCTGCTGAGGTTTTGGGAGAGGAATAGTGCAGATAAACTGTTGTTTGACACTATGGACTACTTTAGAATTCTGCACTGAGCATTAGTTAGTCCAGCAATTCCTAGAAGAGAGGTATTTCTAATACACTGGAAATATGTATTACAGAGTGTTGGAGGCTCAGGTAAGGAGGATTGTCTGCCCATGCTCAAAGGATTTCATATCCAGGATGTCAGATTGTTGAGTGGAAAGAGGAAAGGGCATGGTATTTAGGCATTTGAGGAGGACACATTTTCACTAAGGGACACTTTCTCCTGGTAGGTAGTTAAGTTTGGTGCAAACATTATTTTCTAGCTTCTCTATACTTTGCTTTCCTCTGTTGTGTGTAGTGAAGGAATTAATATATAAAATACGTCTTCTATCAGGTGCCTTTCAACAGCTACCGCTTTCCCTTCCCAGCAAGTTTGTCAGCTCTTCTTGAGACCATGTGATGACAGTGCAGTGGCATGATTTGAGAGCCTCTCCTGTGAAGTATGCTTGATGCTCAAATCATTTTCCAGACTAGTCTACACAAATTCATTTTTTATATTGGCCATGATCCCATATATAAATGGCTAGGGGTTTTGGACTTTCCTCACTATAGCCTTAATTGATAGAGGACATAAGTTTTCTCTGACCTTTAGGATTGACAGAGTTGGAAATGTCATGTCAGTGTGGAAACCAAGTAAAAGACAGATGCAAAAGCTTTTGTCACAGACATTTCAGATTCAGTCACAAGTACGGAAAAATTAGGAAAAGCTGAAGGGATTGAGATTAGAATTGGCTATACTTTCTTGTGTGGTGTTTTTATCCTCTCCTGATTGCATTCTATGGCTGAAGATCCAGCCTTCAGATCACAGAATTCTGGTCTTAGGAATGGGCTGGCAAGGCAAATTTTGTGATGTACCTTTGTCTTCCAGAAATACCAGCATCCGAGAGAAGCAACTGCACCTGGCAGTGCAGCAGGTCTGTTGGGAGCTTTGTCACCAAGGAAGGGATGACTTCAAGTTCTTTGCTAGGACATCTGTCTCTCTCCCTCTATTGGATTTGCTCTTGTGCATAAAACCACAGAACCATCAAGCAAAGTTCAAGCAAAATTCTCTCACATGCTCTAATGAAGCCTATAAAAATAGCAAATAATAACAAGACATTTTAAAGAAGGTACAAAATTAATTAAGATAATTTTCCCTTTCCTCCCCCAGAATATCAGCTGTTAATCTTGTTCCTCCCACAGGCTAATGATATAAGACCCTTCAAACAACAGGCAAAATCTAGAGTTGAACCAGAATATTAAAGAAGATGTGCTCTGAGATAGTAATAAAGTTTTACTAAGTAAAGTTGAGTCAGCTGTATTTTTTCTTGTAATTTTACTGAAAACTGATAATATGGAACTTGTACCTTGCTGAGACAAAGTCAGCATAAATATACCAAGTACTTGTAAATTTTTTTAAAAACTAAATTATGAACTGAAAAATTCATTTAACTGGCTTAATAAAGGCATTGTCAGTGAAAAATATGATTTATTTTGTGGCTTGAACATACTTTTTGTGGGTAGTTTAGTATATTCCTATATGCAGCAAACTACTGAAAGGCTTTTGGGAGTCTACAAGAAGAAACACATAAATGAGCATGAGTCATGATATGCTTGCTATTTTTAATTTCTTTCATGAATGATTTAATGCTAATTTTGTTATGGGATTTGGTAGTTCATTTCTTTCATTTATAAGACCTTCTGAGCTGAGTAGGTGTGAGGGCAGGTGTGGGATGAGCACTTGGGATGTCAGTGCTGCTGCTTTCGCCAACCAGGGCGATGCTCTGGCCAGGGCATGGTGTGGCAGTGTGCCCTCATTCTGGCAAGGAATCAATATCAGTATCATTGACTATGAACTTACTGTAGTCATCTTGCAAAACCAGAGACTGATCCCATGATGTAGGTAGCCAAAAATTACCTCTTTTCATTCAGGCAGAATCTTTCCTTTTTGAAGATAAAGTGTTGCCTGGGAAAGGCAGCCCTTTTTCATTGTCCAGTAAATGCTGATGAGATGCCTGTGTTCTGTTTGTAAATGTAAAAACAAAAACTGAATTTAATATTTTTGCCTTCATGAAAACATTTAAAAATTAGTATCTGAATAGCTCAGTTGAGAACTGACATTTGGCAAGGATTATAGCTTTCATTGGGAAGGACTTTGGAGAGTTTCAGTGGAAATTGGTTTTGATTTGGCCAACATTCTGAGCCTTTGAAAAACATAAAATGGATAATGCCCAGTGTGTTTTTTCCACTAAGCCTGTATAGATGTATTCATCACGCATTCCAGTGTGGATAACTAGTGGTATTATGAAATCGGAAATGAAAGTCCACAGAAACCCACAGCTCTCAGTTTCTGGTAAATCATCTGTTCCATGAGATGTGCACAACAGATTGCTGTGGTGAGGCATTTGGGAGCTGTGCTATTGGTGGACAGACCTTCCCGGGCTCGGGAGATGTGCAGGATCCCAGGAAAGGGAAGGTTTTGTGGTGAAGCTTCAAGGGGGACCACAATGGTTTTTAGAGGTTCCTCTCTCTGCAGTAAATATTGGACATACAGTAGTTAAAAAATGCCAAATTAGGTGCAGTGATCTTCACTTTTCATGCTTTTAATACATATGCTGCATTCAGCTGTTTCATTATCCCTGCTTAAACAAAAACAAGATGTGGTAGCATATGATCCTTACAGACACTCCTGTTTTTCTGCACTGTGCTTGGCTGTTCTGTGCCTCATGTCCCAGAGGAAATGGGCAAATATGTTTGCATACTCTCCCAGGCAAGGGCCAGCCATGCAAGCGTGAGGAGGGAAAGCCTGCTGGTGTTCGCAGGCCATTGGTGTGCAAAGGCCACCTGCATTTCCAGTTCACCTACTTTCTTTAGTCCTGTTTTTTTTCTGAGTTATGCTCTGATCTTAAAATCCCCACTGACTAGGAATTCAGAAACACCACTTTGGTAGCCTTGCCTGTGTTTCTCCACCTGTATTATTAGAATAATTTCCCTATATTTGATTTACTAACACTCTGAGAAGTTTTTTGTTTTTACAAAGATAAAGCATTTACATCCCTTTTCATAACAGTCTTCCAGATGTGGCAACTGTCATTGTTGCCTCCCTGCCCTGACTTTTATCAGCTGCTCATGCTGCTCATATGTTTTCTTCCTTTTTGCCAGAATTCTTTGCTGTCTGTGATCAGCTCAGAGCACCAGTTCAGCAGGAAAAATATGTCCAAAGAAGCCATGTGAGTAGTGTTCTCACAAACCAAGCATTAAAGCTGGAATTAATCCACAGGCCTATTTTTTACTTCAGTTTTCAGGAAATCCTACTGGTCAGGTTATTGTAGGAGGAAGACACATCCTCTTTGTCTCTTTTTCAAGCATAGCAGTGGCAGGTGAAGAATTCAAGATTGTAACAGTAAGGGTGAATAATTTTTTCTATTTCTTTCTTCAATTTTCAGAAATTTCTACTGGTCAGAGTAAGGTAGGTGGAAGACACGTCATCTGTGTTTCCTTTTCAAGCACAGCAGTGGCTGGTGAAGAACTCAAGACTGTAACAGTACTGCTAAACCTGGCTCAGTAGTTCAGTGGCTTTCGCTCAGGAGCAGAAACCCGGGGATTCCCAGACATGTATGCTGCACGTGTGCCTTTTTATGTAAAACACAGAGAAGCTTCAGGAGTGGAAATCGAAGCTGGACACCCCTCCATGTGTAACCTCAGCAGCTGGCAAGGGGCTGGATGCTTTTCTGCAAACAGGGAGTTAACCTCTGGAAGCTTACTGTGGAAATAATCTGCTGGTACACCCAGCTGGCACAAATCCTGGGGCTGCACGTGAGAAACTGGAGAGTAAGTAAGCTGGAGAGGGTAATTCCTTATCAGTTTCATATCTAGCATGAGCATTTCTTGAGTGCTTGTAAGGTCAAAATCTGTCAGGAAGCAGGAGGACTCAAAGGGAAGGAGATTGTGTGGAAGAACCCATGTCAAAGATGCACTTGCAATGAACTGCAGTCTTTATTGGGAACAGCATAATGTCCCCTGGGAGTCAATATGCTCTTTCATTAAGTTCCTCTCCCCTCTTTATGTGGAGATAGAACTTCAGAAAATCTATTTTTATTTAAGATCATCCAGTAAATGATGAATATAGAGGTATTTATCCTTATTTTCAAGTGTATCCAAAGAAGAATATTCTCTAAAACACTTGACACACTTTCCACACTTCTTTCCATGAAAAAAGTCTATTGTTCTTCATTAACCATCCCCAAAAACTTCAGTTGCTCTCACATAACAGCATAGAGCTTTTCACATGTCAGGGGATGATTTATTTTTTGAATTAATGAATGTAATTTCATTGAATTTAATATTTGAATCAGGATTTATTATAGTGCAATCTCTAATTTATGTTCAGCTCAGGTGAATAGTGCCTTACATTTGTCATCATGATAATGATTGATTGGAGGTCTCATTACAAAGCAGTGGTGTGATGGCTCCCATTTTATTCTGAGTAGGAGCGACTGCAAAAAGCACTGCTGTTTGTGACGCTTCAGTGTCATTTTTTTCTGTCTTCTCAGGCCAACTAAATTGGAGGGAATAATTTTCTTTATTTCTGAGGTTGTCTTCAGGCCCAGTTTGAGGGAAGTGCATCAAAACTGGGATAACCCCCAACCAAACTTTGCATTTGTGGCGTTTGCTATGTACCTGTGGTCTTTGGCTTTGAAACTTTTGATTTTCTTGAGCTTAAACTCATTCACAAGTAGAACCCTAACATCAGAACATTTTGTTATTTTGTGACCTTGACTAAGTCATTGCTCACCTCTCACAATTATCAAAGAAATAAAATATGTCTCATTTTTATCACTGCCTTTATATCTGTAACATGACAGCAAACATCCTTATCTAACTTTTCTAAAAAGCCCACTTAGAATATTCCCCAGATATATTTTCTGTCTTTCTTTAGAGATATAGATTTTGCTTCTTTTAAGTATTTGTTTAGTATTATTTGAGTCAGCTGTAGGAGTTAAAGTAACTGCAAGTGAGATATTTCATATTTGCAGTGTGGAAAAATAGCAATTTACTAAGGAAAGGCACTTTGTTGACTGACTGTGTAAATAGAGCAGAAAGACTGTTCAGGTCTGACGAGACAGCAGACATCAGACACACATAGGTATTAAAAATTGTCCCACTGATGAGCAAAATGACTTTGGATCATATTGAAGTGCTCACACCACTGTGGGTATGCACACCAAGGACTGATTAAACTTTATAACTGTGCAGAGCATAAAAGTTAAAACCCAGTATCTTTTCTGGACCAAGCCTGAAACAATACCAAATACAGCCATGGCTTCTACTGAGATCTAAAGGGTTCTGCTGAGGTATTCTAAGAGCATAGGATGCTTTTAGACCAAACTGAATCTGAAAAACAAACCCCTTGAGGCCTTTGTTGGTCTCTTGCAATTTATCTTGGATTAAAACACTGTTACATAATCAAGGATTAAAGGCATTAAACCATGCTAAAAAAACCCATAAGGATGTAATTTTTTCCAAGTTTCCAGATAATAGATCTGAAAGCATTTTTCAATTGTTTAATTAGAACATATTCTTTGTTTGGTTTGGACTGACTAACCAGGCCATTTAAAGATAAACTATTAAAATCTGAGGGTTTGTCTTCCTCCTTTGGAGATTTGGCATTTGAGAATATGTCACAGGCTGACCATCTTTCTGATCTACTTAAGCTTCAATCAGATTGAAGTTTAGGCAGCTCATTAAACCGCAGTGACATGTATGCCTCACTTGATCATGTGAGAATTGTAGCTAGGGCTTAGTCCAGCCACTTATAATCCTAGTGACGAAATTTAAAAGGCAAACTTAGGTGATTACTTGTGCTATATGAGTAAACTGCTGGTAATTATTTGAATAATTCTTAACTCTCTTAGAGTTAAAAAACAGTAATTTGAAATATTTGACTTTAATATTTATCATACATTTAAAATTAAACTCTACATTAAAGTTGCATTTAGCAGTTCTAAATATTGGTATTAAAATAAAATAAAAATATTATTACATAAATTCCCAAAACAGACTTTTTTTTTTTTAAATAGCCTAAGTAATATGCTATAAATGTTAGACTGAAATACAAAATTCATTTGGCAGGAGAGATTTTGTAGCATGCACTAAGAATGAGCAGGTTATGTAAAGTACAAATTTGTCAGAAGGTGTCTTACAGGAACTAAAACAGCTAATCATGGTTAGAGAGAGAGGCACGCAGGATACACTGAGCCAGAGAAGACCTGCTCTTGCTTTCCACAGTGGGAATGAAATCCTCCCAGGTCATAAAACAAGATGTCAGAAATAATGCATGCTGTGAGGAGGTGCGTGGCACTGACAGGAAACACAAATCTCTGGTTGCATTCAGGGAAATGTGAAGAAGGACATTCAGATATTAAGTCCAGGGTCAAACGCTGTGCTTAGCCTCCTGCAGACATATGCTGTAAAACACAGGCCATGTGTTTCATATCCTAACTTCTAGTCTGATTCAAGGCTGGAAGAGTTCCTAGAACAATTTAAGCAGCTCATGGAGTTCTAGAGTTTAGAACATGCCCAGATTTGCCACTGGCCTCCATTCTCATCATTGGGCTCACACCCGCCTTCTCCTCTGTGCTTTGTGACTTGTAAAGGCTGAGTGCAGCCAGTACCCATGGGCTCACCAGCCTTGGAAAAGGACTACTTGGGCACACTGAAGACTTTGTCTGAACTGACAACTGTTGTTTTCAAGTGGTGTTCAAGAATTGATTAAAAATTTGATTATTTCTGAAGTGTAATATAAGTGACCAGAGGCAGGCATTTTCTCCCTTGCTCTCCCAGCAATTGTATTTTGTTATTTTGCAACTGTATTTTCCAGGCTTTCCAATAAGAGGGAATGCATTCTTATATTAGTGCTCTGAAAGCCAATTTTGATGGCAATTACCTTGCCTGTTGATTGCTGCACCCACGGAGAGGAGGTACTGTCCCTGATGCACAAAGCCAAGGATCAAAAGAGTCAACATAATATTTGTTATTCTCATAAACACTGCAATGTGCTCTTGTACAAACAAAGTTGCTGGGTCTCCATTTCCATGTATTTTCTGGTCTTTGCTCTTGGAGTGGTGCACTTAAACTTAGACCTGTCTCCCGGAGGTATGTGATTTGTTTCACCAGGAGTTCTGAAGGAGTGTGGTTATTTTTCTACAGATACTCTGCATACATTAGTTAAGTTACAGGTAGAAATTATTTATTTTATCAAGAATTAACTATACTTGCCCTCTAAGCATATGACTCAAATTACTTTGACAGAACAAATCAAATTTTCAGTGGATAAAGCAGCTAAGTATTGAACTGGTAACAGTATCCCACCCAACAACTTGACCATGCCAGCACTTTCCTGTTTCTCTTATCCTGCCTCCATAAAGAACTTGGCTTTCCTGACTTCCCATTCCTCACCAGTTTTTCTGTCAGCCACTGGTACTTACTGATCTACTCTTCTCTTGGACAAACTTACCTTTTCACACATTTTCTCTGATGTGTGTCTTTGGTCCAACTTACTCTTCATTGTTCCTAGTGAACAACCCTTTCCTTTTCCTTGCCAGCTGCAGAATAAATATTTGATCTAAAGGTATGCATAATATTAATGCTTATTGCATAATTTTGATGGCAAATAATCCTGGTATTCCATATTTTTCCCTAGTCTGATATCTGATCCTTGAAGTGATGGTACTGTAGTCCTTTACTGATGATGCCCTACAAACTTGACCCTCCAAGCTGAATTTGTCTTGTGTAATCTTGGCAGAGAGCTTTATGTTCAGGAATAAGTGTTCTGATTTAGAATCCTGGAGTAGATATTCTGTGTGGGAGTGTTTTCTATCTCGAATTTCGTCAGCAGTCCTGGCAATAATCCCACAGGACAAGAGGTTACTCTGCCATCAGCCCAGCTGTCATCCTTTGCTCTCAAGCTTACTGGTAAAATGTCATTTTCACCATGAAAGATGCTAAACAAATATTTAAATAAACTTATCTTACATAGCGCAATACATTGTGATCTACTGAGAGATACTTACATTTTTTTAAAGGGAAAAACCCATAGAACACAGCTTGTATTTGTTAACTATTTCAGTGAATGGCAAGTGCAAGACAGAGGGCTGGATTAGTCCTGTGCATTAACAGAGAAAGAAAACACAGTGATTGATGGAATTGCTCAGGCCTGTACTTTAAGTAATGTCACATTTGTGGTAAAGAGATAAGAAGTGACTAGTCTGAGGTACCCTCAGGGAGCTGATAAGTGAACTACTGGAACAAATGGAACGAAGATTATGAGACTGGGAGGGAATAAAATTAAGACTGATAACATATGGAGTCTCGCAGCTATTTCTCCTGTCTCCCACAGATTAATTTTAGCTGGTGATATTTTTTAGAATGATTTAATAATGAACAGAAGGTTGTGGTTTAAAATGCTGACAAAGGGCAGAATTTAGCAAATGACTGCAACATGGAGGTCAAAAGAACTGAGGCTTGTATTGGCAAATTGCTATTAAAGCAATTTTCTTGCAAACTGAGGAGTGGTAAACGTATTTCTGGCTCAAAATATAAATAATCAGTGAACAAGAGGAGGTGCACACCATGATATATTTGGTTATGGTCAAGCACTTACTTCAAAAGTGTGGCTATAAGTCCTTGTGCTTTACTCTATGAGATGCTTACAAGGTTTGTGAAGTGGGTGATTTCTGTGCATCAGGAGATGCTGAATAAAGAAGGCCCTGAAAGACAATGATGTTACTCAGAAGGGCAGATGATGACAGAAAGTTTATAATTTAGCCATATGATATCGAACTGAACTGAGCTCAAACAGGCTTCTGACTTTCTCACTGTAACCTCTAAAAAGAAGTAGAATGGCTGCTCTTTTGATTTAGTCATATGAAACATACAGTAGTGAAAAATGCCTCTCCACCACCAGAGATTCAACAGAATTTAAAGTAAAAATCAAAACAAAGTAATAGGTGTATAAAACACATAAATAGGATTTGGGTTGGAATTGAGTGAAATGAGATTCCTCCATTCCTACTGCAGAACACAAATATCTGGGCAGAGGAAAAGAGGAAGAAGGCTGCTCTCAGTAGTCTTTGTCCTATCTCTCGTACTTCACCCCTTTTTTCTTTCTTTAACAATGTGTAATCTTGTCCACTGCCATTTTTCCTACACAAATGCTCTACACTATCTCTGCAACAGTTCTCCCTGCTCCTTTCCTCTATTTAACTCTTTGCCTATCTATTTAAGCCCTGCCAAACCAATTCTATCTCACATCCTCCTACTTATTTCCCTTCTCCTATTCAGAAAAATCCACCCATGTGTTGATGATCAGTCTGAAGTCCTTCCTTGAGAATTTTCTCCATGTAGCCATTCACCTTCCAGGAGTCACAGATTTTATCTTTGGAATAGCTCCCAACTCTCATCCCTACTTGTAGTGCAGCCAAGCCTTTCACTCCCATCCAGAAGCTTTCTGGTATGGCTCATTACAGGCTATCAAGCCTGCAGAAGAAAACAGAAAGCCCGAGAATATTCTGAGTTCATGAGGCTCTTCCAAATTTTCTACTGGTTTGCCTATTTCCCTGGAGCACATCCATGGAACAGGTACAGCTTAAAGCCTTGGTACTGTGAGCACAAGAAAGTATTTGCACAAGCTGAGCCAGCCCAGGGTACCTCTCAGGGGGTGTTGTGCTGTTCCCTTGGAAGCATTTTTTTAAACTTGAGTAAAGGTTGTCTGGATAATATCCTGGGGCTAAAATGAATGTAAAATCAAATGGTATGAAAAAATCCACTTAATTAATATGCAAAGGGAGGGAATTTATAGGCACCAGTTCTGCAAACATCTCATTTCCCACTCAGTTGCCCATCAAATCCCACTTACATAGATATAATGTTCAAAATATATCTCCCTCACCTTTTGGCTTTCTTACAGGGTGTTGTGTTAAGAATGGTACTCCCAAGTCCAATGCCCCAGTGAGACTCTCCAAACTGCATGCCACTCACTCATGTCCTGGTTTCCCCTTCCCTTCCCCTGCTGTGGTGGGATGGAGAGAGAGGGGAATTGGAGGCACAAAAGGCAAAGATCATGGGTTGAGATAGAAAAAAATAACTGGAAATAGCAAAGAGATAAGGAAAATAACAGTAACAGCAACAATTCTAATGGCAGAGGGTATAAGAAAAACAATTTGTGTGAAAAACCCTCCCAAATAACAGACAATACTGGATGGCTCCCTCTGCCACATTTTCTCAACCAGAAGGAACCCATTCTTTCTGGAAGAGAGTCCCTTTCCCCCTCCCCCAGCAATGATGTGAGCTGATATAGAATAACCTCCAGGTTCTAGCCATGCCTCCTCCCAGCTACTGCAAAAAATTAACCTTGTCCTGGCCAGAGCCAGGACACAGGCCCAACAGTAAAGGACACATTTGCACTCACAGGACATCCACATCTCTGAATCTCAGCAGGGCTGGTGTGTGTTGAATTAGCCCTCAAACTTCCAGCATCCCTGAGATGTAGTCCTGGTCATTCTTTGCAGTAAAGTGCATGGCTTAAATCTAATCTCCCCTAGGTGAGATGGCAGATGAGAAGGATGTCACAGCTTCATCTCACATGCCTCAGAAGGGAATGCATACTGTGTTTTCCTGTCTCATGCTTGTGTCTGTGCTTTCTGACTAGTTTATTGGAGCCAGAAATTCATGGCTTCAGGAAACTGGCTTTAAATTTCCCGTACTGAAAAATAGAAATTGTGTCAAAATCAACAAGCTATTATTTTAATAGGCATTTGCTTCTTAGATTTTTATTGTCTGATAGATCTCTCTTTTTCATAGAATTATGGAATAGTTTGTATTGGAAGGGACCTTGAAGGTCATCTACTTCCTGCCCACTTGCTGTGGGCTAGACCAAGTTACTCAGAGCTCCATCCAACCTGGTGCTGAACACCTCCAGAGATGGGGGCAAAGAAAAGAAACTCCAAGTAATGATGTTGTCAAAATCAATGTTTTTCAAACATTTTCTCCAAAGTTTTCAAGTGGATCTTTGGACTCCATGCAAATAATGTAGTCTTATGGACAAGGAGTACAGTCAATTTTCGTAGCCTCTTTAGATGTATTTCAGAGATCCCCAACAGACTGTCTACCACAGGCTGAAAAGTAACCACTTGGGCCAACTTAATTTGTCTACACATTATTCATGTGAATTTTGTTATTCTTAAGGATGAAATATATATATAGTATTCATTATGTTTTGACTGCTTTGTGCATGTAGCAACAACGGAGGGGAGATGTTCTTTGCTTTCAAAGACACACATTCCAGGATCCCTGGAAGATTTTTACAGCTCTTGCACTGATGGAAGTGACCAAATCTTGTGCCAGCCTGTGACATCAAGCAGCCTACAGCCCCTTTGCAGTCCTCTCACAGAAAAATCTTTCTCTCTGAACCCAGTATGTACATCAGTCAGAGGAGAGAGGAGTTTAAAGTGTTAAGGGTTGGAAAGAGGTGTTGGGTGATCTAGTTAATGTACTTTTCTTGTACAGTACGGACTGAACTTGCTCCTTGCGTAATTTAAACTCCCACTACCTGCAGAATGGAGCTTCGGTGCCAATATCAGTTAAATGAATGAGCAGAGCAACTAAAGGCTCATGTATTCAATGTCTTGCTTTTGCTGGAGCGCCACTGCCAGGGTCTGTCTCTTTAAGAAACTTACAGTAATCCTATTCCTCTCTTTTTGTAAAGCATGTTTATATAGAGCCCCACTCACAGCAGTTACTCAATCAAATGACTTTGTGGACAGATAAATAAAGAAGATGCAACAGGAATATGTTAAAAGCAGTCATTAGCATGTACTTCACATCAAATAAAAAAGTACTGCAATTAATCATAGGACATAATTTTTCTTAACCCCATTTTAGTTTGCTCTTTTAAGTGCAATTTTGCCACACACCCACCCATGTCTATTTTAATCAAACATTTTGTACTGATAGGTAAATTAAAGTCATGTAAGAACAGAGAGCTGAGATATTTGATAGAACAAACAAAAGGCTGTTAGACTCCTCATTCCAGAACTACAGTGTACCAGATAAAAGAGAAAAATTAAAAAAAAAAGTAAATTTTTAATCAAATAAAAGAACCTATGGATATTCCAAATCAGTCTGACAAAAGTTCAAAGTAACATAATGTCTTTTCCATTAACCATTCAATGTCATCAGAATATCTACAAAGCAGTGGAGAAATTTAGGATTCCCAAGCAGATAGAAAGTGCTCTGATCACTGCTCATCTCTTGTAAACATCATAGATAAGGAAGAAGTAATTTCATTTAAATACAAATTATTTTGTTTAGCTGGCAGATTCTTCTTGTTTAACCATGCAACAGTGGCATTTATGTCCCAGCAGTTATTTAAAAATGGCATTGATCTGTTGAGGTTCTCTATTACCTGTTACCTGAAGTTGGCTTCCACCATTTGCTTTGAACCGATTAAGGTTTTGAAAAGGAAATCATCCATATGAGCAATAGTGAAGTTGGATAAACTGTGTCTTGACATCAAAATTTAAAAAGCAATGCTTCAAGCTGTTTCACTGTCACTGTTTCACTGCCCTCCTATTGTTTCTTGTGCTTGAATTCCCTCTCTGTGAATACACCATCCACCTGCATGTACCTGCTGAAGCTTCATTCCAAACTGTGCATCATCTGAGCTTCTGTTAATGACCAAATATGAATGTAATTTATTCTTGCTTTTGCCAACAGTATAGCAAACCCCCTCCATTTAATCAAACAGGAACCATTCCCAAATTACTTCTGTCTATGACATTTCCACCTGCAATGGAACACACAGGGAAATTGTTGCCAATATTGGTATTGTTGACACCACAATATGGTGTTGTAGCTCAATTCACACCCACCTCCCCTTTATTTTTTGTCTTTTGGAAAATATATTTGTTGCACCCTCTATGATGTTCTTTTCTGGCCTATTTTGTTCCATCTTGGACAAATGATTATTAAGATTTCTTGCTTTTAATATATTGATAAATAGCCCAAACAAAGTTAATCAGTGGACTCAGTTAAAACTTTTACAAGTGTCCATGCTGAAATGTTCAAAATACTTGAAATCAAGGTAAGTAATCTTCTGAATAAAAGATAAGGCAAGGCAGGGGACAGTGAGCTTTCCACTTGAACAGAAAATATATTTAAAACTGTGTGCTTCTGAATGAATAACAAATCTGTTTCAGCAATTCGCTTTTCTTCAGTTACTCAAACTGTGTCATGCCAAGGTCCACCAAACCCTGTGGTGTATCTTTGATGCAAATTGTGACTAAAATGTAAGGAAAGGTACAAGGGAACAAGGGAGGCAGAGAGTGATAACCATACCAAGCCTTCAGCCTTGAAAATCTGGCTGTTAACTTTCTCAAATTGTAACAAACAACGATTTCATGTTCATGTTAGTGCCCAGTAGATGAACCAAAACTTGTGGTTTGCAGAATTTGGCTCAATTTGTTTATGAGAAACAGATTTTCAGCATTACCAAAATAAAACAGCAAAACTTTGGCATATCTTTTAGAAAAGATTGTGATGTTCAGATGCAATCAAGTTTTGCCTTTATAGATGGCAAAAAAGCACTTCAGCCCATACAAGGTTAATGTCAATTATTATTAATATGAGCTGAATCTATTTTGAAACCAATTTTTTTGTAAATCAGAAGACCTGAAACTGTGATCTGAAATTACTAAATGTAGAGAGCATGTTCTACAGGCATGTCTGATTTAGGATGTTAAAAATGTTATTTGATTGACCTGTTGCTGCTTCTGCATCCATTTGTTCCCTTGTGTCATTTTATTGATTATAAGCCTTCTGAAGAGTGAGGAATTACTACAATGCAGCTGTTATCTGTTCAGTCTTGAGAGAAACAGTCACAGTGAACAATCCTACTTTTTAAGCCTTAGGATGCAGTGTGGGTATTTACACTGGCATGTCCATTCCATGGATTTTTTACTTATAAAATATCCAGTCTAAGTGGACTCAAAGCTTCCAGTGGCACTGGGGCATGTGACGGTTGCCTTCCTTGAGCTGTCTGTGATGGGTTGCTGCCCTTGTTAATCCGTGGCTGCATGTGGAGACAGGATTTGATGAGGTGATCTGGCTTGAGCTGCCTATGCTGTGTGGTTCACTCCAGGCACTGGGTTTGAGTTTCATTGGGCTCTAGTGGTGCAGGTAATTCACTTTGCCTGGCAGTTGACTACACCTGGGCTTGGTTAGGGAGCAGATGGCTGCCACTTAATCCTGGCAGGTTATTTC
This sequence comes from Sakesphorus luctuosus, assembly GCA_013396695.1. Taxonomy (NCBI): domain Eukaryota; kingdom Metazoa; phylum Chordata; class Aves; order Passeriformes; family Thamnophilidae; genus Sakesphorus; species Sakesphorus luctuosus. Next base: position 977,345 of record VWZD01012918.1, read on the forward strand.
ATGCTGCTGGGTTGTAGAAAATACTACATAATCACCAGAGAAAAGATTCATCCCTTAACTGGGTTTGAAGAAATCTACATTTCCTTGAAACTTTAAGCTTGAGAAAGCAGAACCTCCACCACGTGTACATAAAAATATGTACATCTGTACTGTGCTATTACAGTCCCTCCGGCAAAGTTTCTGCCTTTAAACCCTGCAAATTAAATTTTACCTTCTTCAAAAGGTATATTCTAGTTCCTAAATCTTCTCCATTGATGAACCATTTCCAAGATACATCTGCATATACCAAGGCACCTCCAGGTCTTTTTTACCCCTTGCCAGGATATCTTGGAGGGTCTGGGAACTAAGGCTGACCCTCATTCATGGGGTCCAGTTCCACAGCATCCAGTCACCACAGGTAGAGCAGGGTGCTGTTCTAACATGGTTCATGGGCAGCCCCTGGCACTGGGAGTGGATGAAGTAGGTCTGGTGTCCACATGGGAAAGCCCAACAGCAGCAAAAGGAGACAGGACTGGAGACAAAGCTATAGGGTACACCCAAAGAGTTCATCCTGGAGGCAGGCTATTTACAGCACAGGGTGGGGGCAGGGCCAGAGGTGGGGCTGGAGACTGGCACAGCTGCAGTGTCACCAGAACAGGGACTGATATCCTCAAGCTGAGCTGAAATGGGGCTCCTGGACAATAGACAGGGTAGGGCAAGGCCCAGAGGAGGCTGGGAAGGGAGACTAAGGTCTGTTAGTGCACTCGGGGTCCTGACATTCATGCCCAAATCATTAGTTTGGGTATTAACATTTGGAGTGTGTGTATTTCTTTTAAAATGGTATAAAAATGTTAGCTGTAAAAAATCGTTGCCAAAATCCAAGGAGGATATCTGACATTTCAGAGCCCCAGTAGGTACTGTAATTTTGAGCTGCTGACCAAAACTCCTGAGCAGGAGACAAAGACCAGGGCAAGTGACTTTCAAACATGACTGGATTTATGACATGGCCCTGCAGCAGAGGCCTCCATCTGTGTGAGAGAGCACAGCCCACCAGTAAGAGCTGGTGAGCAGGGGCTGTGGAGGGCATGTCTCATCTCAGCACACTGCAGAAAGCAGCACATCGCATTTGCAAACGTGTTTGGGACAGTGAAATGAGTGATGGAATAGACAAAAATGGAACTGTAATCAACAGGTGTTGACCAACAGTTCAGTGCCTCAAAGGACTAGGAAAACTTGGAATAGGAAAACTTGGAATAAGAATACTGATAAGAGAAACTGAAATAAAAACCAAGTAACCTTTTAGCCAGCAGAAAATTTCCTTTGTAAGCTCTGACTTGTAAGGAAAGCAAAAGTAAAGGAGAGATCTAAAAACAGTGCTGCTGGTAGTTCTGCTATTTCCTCTTTTTAAAACTTTTTTTAAAAAAGGTCAGAACTCTTCTTGGGGCTACAGGTGATTTATGCTCGCTCCTCAGCATGTCCTGGAGGACATGAACCCAGACCTGCACAAATGAAAGACGTGTTCACACTGCTTGAAATCAGAATTCAAACAGAATTCTCATTTTCCTTGCATCCCTGATAGCCACCCTATCTTTACCTGTTTTTTTTAAAGAATTTTCTGTTCTCTGATGTTTTGGTTTAAGCTGTAACAAGCTGGAGTTGCGGAAGTATTACTTACGTTTCTGCAAAGCTCAGTTGGCTCCCCTATATGACAGGTGTTAGAAGGAATAGAAATGAAAACTTGTACCAAATGCACTGAGACATCTCGATTAGCAAAACATGTTTCCATAAACGGGCTTATATTTTACAACATTTGAAAGCCATCTAATTACCACAGAACAGCAGAATGCGTTCAGGATGTTGGGAGGATCTGGAAGGCTGTTATTTTACAGTAAATGACTTCAATCATCCTGATAACAGAGCTGTGTTTTGTGCATAAAAACTCTTGTTTCCCTTTTTTCTCCTTCACCACCATGTTTCCTATCAGCTTTCTCTCTGAGCTCAAGCCACAAAGGATGTAGACGGTCATGTTATATCCCATTTGCTCTGTCTGCTGATTAAACAGGAAAGATTAGGTTACTGTCATGTTACCCTTTTGAAAATCATTGCTTTTACAAGTAAGTGTTTTGCATTTTAAAGACATTCACTCCTTGAAAGAGAGAGGTTACAAAAGCATAAAATCAATGCAAAGAGCACTTAGAATTATGCATAGTCTACGTTTTTATCTATAAATCAAAAAATTCCTTCATATCGTATTGTATCTTGCATTCTCCCACAGCCATAGCTGGATGCTTTGGAACAGATCATCTTTCATTCTCACATGTGGATTTGGCAAGGAGCTTCTGTGGTGAGGCTGAGTTCTGGGAGTCTGAACTCTGCATGGTTCATTCTGTCAGAAAGAAGAGGTTCACAGAGAAACTTACTTGTGATAAAAAAGAATTTCAAGAGCTATTGAAAGTCAGTTGGATAGACACTGAACATTTTTTTGCTTACTTGATAGTAATTGTTCACAAAAGTTGCTCATAAAAATTATTTAAATTTCATAACCATTGGTTTCATTGGAATTCTGTCGCCAGCCTGCATTTATGCAAAACCAACAAATACTTCCTTGACAGTGTTATGCCTTTCTGTGGGTAAGTACATCTCCCCTGTGCTTTCAACCCCCTTCCTGCTGACTGTCCCATGCACCCCAGTTGGTGGGCAGCTGGGCACCTCGAGCTCTCTGCAAGGAGACTCACCTTTGTTTCAGGTCCTGCCATTCAAGATGTGTTGATTTTGAACGAGGTTAAAAGCAATGTGAGAGGAAGAACTCTTGTACAAGAGGCTGATGTGCCAGGTGTTGGGTAAATTCATCCATATGCTTCCTTCATAAAGAATGTTCCTGTGGCACTAATTTCTCTCTTTGTTTACTTGCTATTGTCGGTATCAATGCTGGCAGTGTTTTGAAATGCACACAGGTAAACCTGAAGGCAAATGCCAACAGAAAACCAGAGCCTAACAGATTGCTTTGCCTCATAATCTCCTTTTGCAAATGAATGTGTATGCTGGAATTGACTAATTGCTTCCTTTCCAGTGTAAGGACAATTATCCATTGATAATTTTAATTTTCACAGCTTCTGCTAATGGAAAAGGGAGTTTTACCAGTCATATAAATCACTTCGCCAGGTATTTAAGAGCAAATAGGCTGTGGGAGGATGGAGGGTGTCAGGAATATCGAGAAGCATCCACACAGCAACTGGGGTCACCTTGCTGGCACAGATACCAAAGGAGATGCTGCTGGGAAGGCAAAGAGAGAGAAGGGACTATTTCCTCTGCTGTGGCATTGGCTTTCCAGAGCTACTTAAAAGAGAAGTAGAGAAAACATGTTAATACAGTGAAGGTCTGGTTAACCTTTTTATTTTCAGGTGCTCTTTTCCTCTGGAGATCAGTATTGAAATGTATCAGTGGAGCTGCTTGGAGAGTACACAGATATTCCCCAGGACCTCAGTGTGTTTTTTCTCAGTTACATCTATAGAAGCAAAACAGGCAAGAAATTTGATATGGTAGAAATCTCTCTGGTTGGCCAGACATAATTGATATCAAATAGCCTCCGTATTTTGTTTTCTTATAATGTGTATATGACAAAAAGCTGCCTTTAGCAGAGTCCTAATTTGTTAGGGTTAATTTAGGCATTGCTACAAGGGATATAATAGTTACAATTTGATGTTACAGATGGAGTTTCCTATTTAACCATCAAGTGAGTTCCTGAGGCCTAAAGTCTCTCTTGAGGAAGAACACTTGTCCAAAAAACCCAACTGGTTGTTTCCAGTAATTAAGTTACAACTATCAGGGAACTATGCCCACTGTGAACAAATGCTAAATAATTGCAGTGGTAATTCGCTATTGTGTGAACCTCAGTAGAATTGGATAGGACTTGATAAAATGCCATGACTCATGTCTTGAAATTGTTCTCTTGAAATTGATTCTAGTGTATGTTATGAATTAATTGCTTTATAAAGAAGTACAGAATGCTACACAGTTTTTGGCATAGGGATCTCCCAGATCATGTATAGAACATCCTCCAATGTTCTGGTACTGATCACATGCAGCCTTCAAAAATTACCAAGTACAGAGATTTAGTAGTAAACTAGTTTACTGTTAGACTTTCTACAGTTCTATTTCTCTTTTTATTTTTTTCCCAAGTATTTATGAAGGTCTCTGAGGCCCCAAAACCCAGGGACATGGGGACACAAGGAAACTGCAGTTACAGGTTATGCTGCACAATTCAGCCTGAGCAAGTGAGCTGCAGGCTATCAGATGCTTGGCATTGCTGCCATTTTGTGGACTACAGATGCTTTAACTAGAGCACCTTTCATGTATCCTATATAAATCTAGGGAAAATGAAAGAAATAAAAAAGAGGAGAAAATTTCTTCTTATGATAAATGTCTCTGCATAGCCTGTAGAATATATTGACTTTTTGTTGGTACAAATTCATGCCAAAAGGAGCGGCAGGTTTAAGTCTTATCAACAACTCAACAAGTAAAACTCAAATAGCAGCAATTATTGTTGAGTTTTTACTTTGGATTTATGGTGCTATGAATTCAATGCCTGTGGGTGTCATTTGGACGGTGTTCTCAAGGCTGTATTCCTGCCCTAATCTGAGTTGCTACCTCTGGGGATTTAGTGATAATAATACTGACCCTTGGGAAGGAACAAAGGGGAGTGTTTTCTCCCAACCCTTCATCCACTCCCTCTTCAGGTCTGCTACAACAGCTTTTGGGATGTTTCAATTCTCTCTAGATGCCAGAGATAGTTTGCTCTTTATAGTTTGTATTCAAGTTTGTATTATGATGGCATACCTCATGTTTGAAGGTAGGGCCAGGGGTTTTCGAGAACGCATTCAGAAGTCCAGCCCAGTGCAGGGGGGAAAGGAAGAGAGTAAAACCCCTGACATCACAGTAAGAGGGAAAAAGGAAGAGCGTAAAACCCCTGATGTCACAGTGACGCAGGATGAGGCTAAGCCAGGAGGACAGTCCAAGCCTATGGAAGTTGCCCCTATCCAGAAAAGGAAATATAAGACCAAACCAGTCTGTCCAGCAGATGATGAGGGGGCTGCTGCACCTTCACAGCAAGCAGACCCAGAGCCAGAGGTCATCACCGAGTCATTGTCATTTGATAACCTCCATGGTTTGTGGAAAGACATTGCTCGACACCTGGGCGAGCCCATCCAGACTTGGTTGATACATTGCAGCCACAGGCGCAGCCACAGGCAGCTACATCCAGCCCTGTCTATAGCAGTCCTAAAGTGTGTGTCCAAGCACAGCTGTGAATAATATTTTTAGATGTGCACAGGAAGACCAACTATTCTGCATTGTGTGGCTGGAAAACTATGAAAAGTTCTGGGACGCCTCAGTAAATCCAGAAATGATACTTTCAGCACTGTCAAACATTTAAAGTTCTGAATATTTCAAAAGTTTTATAATGCAATGACAAAAATATCACTCAGACTAGGCAATCTTGCTGGAAATATTTAGTCTTCTATCATGTGGGAAGCAGACTGCAGATCTTAAATTCTGCTCTTCAAATTCAGAGTCAAAGGGTAATGATTCTCCATATGGGATAAAATTCATCTGTTATACACAGTTGCTGAGGGTAGTGATTAGGAATTAGAAGTCCTTGCAAGGCTTCTGAACTCTAACTTTTTACTGTATCAGTGATATTGCTTTAACAGAGATCATTTAGTAGATAAAACAATACTGTCCCTAAAATGAACATTCTTCATGTTTAACCATGCTTTGGAATTTCTCTTGTGTTAGACATATTATCCTAAATTCAACTTTGCTGTAATTTCACTGGTGTGAGTGGGCAGTGTGAGGGATGTACCTACATGCCAGTTTGCAGCCTCAGCACACTGTGAAACTCTTGGTGGGAAGCAGGACTGTCTGGACTGTGCAATCTGGTGGTTTTCCATAGTCACATCCTGTTTAAACTGCCTGCAGACAGGGATGGGTAAGAAACCTCCTGTTTGCATGATTGTGCTGTTTGGATGTTCATTGTGACACCAGAGTCTGTTAATTACTCCGTGATGCTCAGATTTTATCGTGGTTATGTGTTCAAAAGGATTTACGCAAAGATACTGGATTTCAAGAACGCTCTTGCTTTACTTTCACAACCACAGCTTAATTAAGTTATACTGACTGAAAAAACCCCAAACCATCCCACGACACTATCTTGAACAATATATTTATGTATTTTTGCTTTGCATGAAATATATTCCTATTTTGTATCAGTATCCGACACTGTAGCATTTTAAAGATTTTTAAAACCGCAATTACTAACGTTTGCATATACACTCACTAAGACAACACTGAGTATGTAACATCTGGCAATCATGATTGACCTTTCCAGACTGCCCAGAACAGAAAGAAAATGACACCAATTATCCCTCTGCTGTTCCTGTGCCAGGGTCTACATATATATAGAGAGAGAGTGATAGAGGTAATCATGTGATTTCTGCCTCTGTTGTACTGTGGTCTATTCCTTTTGTCCCTCACTCCATTTCTTCCCTTAAGTTCACAAAACAAAAAACCAACCCCACAACTATTAGGTTGATTTAGATATTCTTAAAATATGCTTCAAGTAATTTTATTTCAGATGACTAGTATTAACAACAGGTTTATGAAAACTGGTAAATGAAAAGATGGGAACTGCAAGACCTTCCTAAACTGGAAAAGGTGCTACCATATGTAAATGTTACCTCTCTCCTGCTGCCTAGAACCTGTCTCTGCTGCTCTGTATCTCAGGTCTTTGAAAGGTGTGTTGTTTTCCACACTTGGGAGCACAGCAGCCCAATTTTAGTTATAAATCTGGCCTGTATGTAGCAGGAATGGTTCCCTTCAAAACATGTAAAACAAGACCTTGGGGAGGAAGGAATGAGTAAATGACACAGAAAATCTGCACTTCACCTGAGATGGCAGGGGAAAACATGCTCCATGTCTGTTAGAAGGAGCTATGGGAGAGGATTGTGTGCAAATGAGTTTGGGGATGTCAAATCTCCAGGTGGTAACTGTGACAGGTGAGAGGAGTTAATTCAGCAACCCTACCTTGCACAGAGCCCTGGCGCCTTCTTACTCTGCTGATTCACACAGAATAATTTATTACCCACTGCTGTCTTTGACTGTCATAAACAAGCCATGGGCTGACATTTTTTGCATCCTTCTCTCCACCTAAGAGACTGTATTTTGAGTATAATGAAATTTTTTCATGACAACTTTTTTTTTAGGGTAACAGGTCAAGAAATAAGATCTTAATATGAATTTGTTTATTCATTTAGCATCTAGTGCATCCAAATATATCCACTTGAGGGGAAATCCATATGTTGTCACATAGAAGAATGTTTCACCTAAGGTTTGATTTGGTCACTGAATTTTTTTTTTAAGCTAGTTTTTATATTCTGTTGCTTCTGCCTTACCAGAACCAGGATGTGTCAAGACAGCGAGAAGATGATGTTCTCTCTCTTTAGAAAAGGGATATGAAAAAAATCTCATAAGAAACTCCCTAAAAAGGTGTCTTTTATTGATGGTTAAAACCATAGATGAGCTTGTGGATATGATGAGTATTATTCAAATAGTAAAAGAGCACCTACCTTTGTTCAATGGCATTTGAAAATATGTACTGCATTTTGCCACAGTAATAGGACATTGGGATCATGTATTTTTTGGTGACAGAATTGTGGACCTAAGTCTCTATAATTTGAGGAGCAGGGAGAGGCACTGGGTCAGTGATGAATAGCATTGAGAACTGTCCTGTTGTTGTGCCACTGTGGTGTTCGTATGGGGATATTTCCAAGTTTGTTAGTAATGAGCACACAGGGAGATATTTTAAATATATAGTGGCATTTAGGGTATCAGAGACTGTGGATTCTTTATCTCCTTCACCATCCCCTCCAGTGCTGAGAGATGAATATTGCAAAGTATGGAAAACTAAGACAAGGACATTTGGATTTAACTGTGTGAGGAATTCTCATTCCAACATACCACAGTGATTACTGTGAGATAGACAGAAGTTATCCCACCTGCAGACAGCCCAGGCAAGACCTTGGCAGATAAGTGCTGCAGAGGCAACTTAGGCAGAACAGCCATTCAAGTTGGTTTTTTTTTTTTCTTTACACACTTCCCAGGAACTTGGCTGACATTTTGAAAGTGGAGAAGAGCAATATTCTTCTTTGCCAAGGGTAAGCTATGGTGTTTCCAAGGGGCTAAGCTATAGTGCTGAGTGTTGCTCACTAGAAAGGGGAAATTTTTCTCTCCCAGAGAACTCCAGACTTTTCTGCCTCAAAATTTACTTGACTCACACAGAATATGAAAAAGTATTTATTTACTATAAAACTTTTCATCCTAAAACTTCATCTTAATTTGGGGAGAAGAGGAGAGTTAAGTTCTTCATTTTTCAAAGGGATCTCAGTTTGGCTCTCAAAATTTTATTCCTGCTCTTTCATCTGCATACAATTATGTCTAGAAGTGCAAATAATTTCTTTCGCTGGTTGAAGGCTAAGTATGCATTTGTTGGCACAACCAGATAATTATCTTTCCAAGTAATATAAAACAATTGTAAAGATATTTGCAGCCCACTTCATTCTACTCACAGTTACCATAAAACTAAGGGAATGCGAGGAATGAGGTTTGGATTCATGTTTGAACAAATCGAGACTTCTAGAAAATACACTGTAATTTACATTCCTCCTCTTGTTGGAAGGGTTGTACATCACGAAAAGTCTTCTGAGTCTTTTCTGAAGCAGAAATGTAGCCACCATATAAAACCTGTAATAAGAATTGTCAAATATAACAATTTTGTGATGTCTGTTCATCATCTGGCAGAGGAGTTTTCTTAATGAATGCATTGATCTGACAGATGAGACCCAAGGAAGAAGTACAAAAGCAATACCATGGCTTCACAGAAGTATAGAGATGAATATTTGAAAGACAGAGGCACAAACAGATTTTACAATTTTGCTGTTGTTTTGTCACTGCTGGTGGTGAGAGGTTGAAGGTGGATGATAAGTGTGAATTCAGTCAGAAGGACTGGGCAGGGCTGGGAGCCCAGAGCATGTTGCCCAGGGAGACCAAGGGAGGGGGGCTCTGAAGAACAAGTTATCAGATACCTAGTTGAGGGTGTGTTAATCAAGAGGCACACTGTTGAAGTTTGGGTCTTTGGATTTGTTTCAAAAACAGAGTGGGATTACAACAGACTCCAGTAGATTATCTATTTATAATGGACGGAATAAAATGGCAAGGATTTTGGAAAATCACATAATTTTCTCTCTCTCCATGCTGAAATATAGCCTTAGCCTCTGTGTGGGTGGCTAAGAGAATAGAAAATATGACAGTGTCAATAAATGATAGACAGCTTGCTTTTTCTTTTTTTCTCTTTTTCCTTTTTTTTTTTTTATTTTTTTTTATTTTTCTCCCCCGTAAACTTTCCAGGGTCTTAGAGACATTATTATTAAAACAGCCAGGACCTGTCTGCTGCATTCTCCCACTGACATCAGTACAAACCTGCCAAAGTGGTTATGCTCCAGTAGGATCAGATCCTTCTGGCTGTGTCTCCCGTTGTTTACACAGGTGTAAATTAAGTGTGACTCTACTGTGGCCAGCACAGGCATTAATCATCGTGTCAGCCTAAGGGAGAGTTGCCTTCAACCTTCCACTGAACTTGCTGAGGTTCCTACCCTGTGGTAAACATACCATTCCCAAAGTGGTGTGGTGATGCTCATCACGCACCTCAGTGCCCCTTCCCAGGCACGCAGGTGTCTGGGAGCTGCTCCATCAGCAGTGGAGCTTTAGGAAATCGCTCCATGGTTTGTGCCTTGTGACTGTGAGGTTGTCACTCATGTGGTTGGGCTCAAAATATGTCTGCCAAAGCTCTTTGCTAATACCTGAGACCTTTTTTGCTTTCTCCCACAAACCTATTATTTCACATTTGCTAATGCCAGCTCACAAGAAGCTGTGGTTCAGCTCAGAGCACCGAGCAGTGTCTGCAGAGGACAAATTAATCCAGCAACAGCTCTGAGGCAGTACTGGCCCTGGAAGGCAATGATGCATTAGCTCCCTGGAAAGAAGCCTTAATGTCTGATGTAAGTCAAGATTTACATGGTAAAATGGACTACTAGTTACTACAGTAAAGTATGTGTAGGAAAATATTGTGGGTCTACAGGAAGATAGTAGAGGTTATAAGAAGAATGTATTATTGTGGCCATCTGGTTTTTTCTGTTTCACTGAATTGTAAAACATTCGGTTTTTTGAGCTTGTTCTTAAGTATTTTTTATTTACACTAATAATACAAATTATAAAATAAGGCTGGAAGGTTTTGTCCATCCTTAAAATACTGTAGTCAAAACTGTAAGTTCATATTGAGAAGCTGACTCTCAATGTTTGCAAACAGACCCACAGACACAAAGGGAACTTATTAGCAATTAAGTGGGCCCTGAGAAAATAAGTGTTTTCTGTGTCTCTTCTTTTCATGATGAATTCTGCAAGCCTGGCTAAAACAAAGCTAAAAAGAGTACCTTTTTTGAAAAAAAGATATTTCACTCTTCATAACTGGTGACTTAACAGTTTTGGAACATTGAAGATGAGTGGAGCTTTGTTATTATTTTTTATGTTATTGAGAAAGTAAACAAGGGCAAGGACACAAGCCATAGGCTTCACCTGGAGCAGACTACTACTTGTCCTCTGTGTGGGAGCAGTTTGCAGCTGTGCTGTGGGGAGGAGGTGTGAGTGTCCTCTCGAGATGCTGTGAGTAAGCCTGAGGCACTGACAGTGTCACTGTGCACTGCCCAGGGCAAGTCTGGGACCTCCCAGCAGGTCACAGGAATTGGTCATGTCCATTACTGTTTCCCAGTTTCACATAAATATTGAAGAAGTAACACTGGATAAACAAAGGTGCGTATTTTGTTCTGTGATCTCAGTAAATATGACATTTCATACTTTTAGTCATGGAATACACTATTCTGGGGAGATTTTGTTTTGTACTAACAGAACTTTGTCAACTCAAAGCCCTGGATTAAAAAAAGTGTTTGAGAACAGAAACTAAATCTTGCCAGTGGCGTTATGAATAAGTTTTTTACATTCATATTTTAAGGCTCTTCACACATTTTCTTTGGAAAGCTCAAGTTTCTATTTTGAGGGCTGAATTTGTATTTTAATGAATCAGAAAGTGTGAAAGCAATATGAAAATCAGTTGTTAAGTCTTGGGAGGAACCGTAATTCAGAACTAGATAACGATAGAAAATTTCTTTCAATAGGCTACAGCTTTGCAAAAGTTGAAGGGAAAAAGGACAGCTAGATTATAATCCACATAAATATTGCTATTCTTAGACTGTACAGTGCCTACCTTTGTCCTCAGAAAAGTGATATGAATGAAGGCTTACTATTTTCTGTCTTAGATAAGCTTCTATCCATGTATTTCACAATTAACATAAAAATACAGAATGAATACATTACTAACCAATATAAAGTTCTTAGTAAAAATTAGAAAAAAAATTAATTTGAGTGGCCAAACTGAGTGACCAGTGCCTGACATGCATCCATTCTGAAACTTCTGATGCTACAAATTTCAATGCAATGCTAAAAAATAATTTTGATTGATTTTGGAAGTTGTGGTGATTTTTTACTCTCTGAATTTGAATTACTGAAGTGATCTCTTCCTTGCTTCTTTTTCCCATCATGGATATGCTAAAGGAGAGTTACTCTAATGGTTTTGCCCAAAATACAATAAGACTGAGAAATTAAGAAAGTGGGCATTAGCACCTCCAAGCATTCACTTGGTCTGGAAGTTACAAAGACTTAAATGCAACAAGAATGAAATCAATGTTCAAACAGGAAAAGCAAAAATCTGTGGTGTAGTTTGGCCAGGGAGCCACATGGAAGAAAACAAAAGTACAAGTCATAAATGCAACTATTATGAGAGGTGGTAGCAGTGGTGCAGCATTAATGTTTTAATATTTAAGGCAAATATAATTACAGATATTTTTGGTTGATTTTTACAATAATATTCTTTTAGTCTTCAGAATACAGTATTAAATACAAGATCTGGTCATTAGGTTACTCAATCACACTGAACAATACAGGGTTTACAAAGAGTCTGTGGTTTTAAATTAGGTTTGCCAAATGTTACATAAAACAATCAGATATGCACAAATCAAAGGTGTTGAAAGACATTTGCTTGCTGGATTATAGAGAGGTAGAACTGAGTGAATATTGCTGCCAACAAATAATCTGACCTGTTTCTGTAATCAACGTGTTCTTGAGATAACTGGTGGCACATTTTAAGTAACATTGACTTAAAAGGAAAAGTAGTCCTATGCTTCCTGTGACTTGAGATCAGGAAATGCCACTATATCACCTGCAGTTTTTTAAAGGTAGACAAAGGCTGTTTCATGCCAAACAATTTTATATGTATTCATAACTCTGAGGCATAACAACACCTTGGTTGTTACCAGACTTGAAACAAAGTGGAAAAATTGTCTATTTTAAAAAATATTTGCTTAGCCTTTAAGTTCTACCAATTATCGTCCTCTCAGAATGGAAAAAGAATTAGGAATCCATCTTGCTGAAAATCCTGGTGCACTTTTAAAGGTTTTCTCTGAATTGCCAACATGCTTTTCTTTTGAGATGTTATGCTTGTCCAGGTAGCAAAACGCAATGTTAGTTCAATCCACTCACATGCAAAGCAGGCCAGTACCACTGGGCTTCCCAGCACAGTTAATATTTGGGATCAAGGAGCACTCTTGTGGCTTTGTATCTGAAGTAAATTTGCAGAAATCAGAGGAAAACTGGGGTCTCATTTATGGTTAAATGTTATGTCTAGAGGTGGTAGCTCTTTGTTTTCCTCAGGACTCTGAGAATTTAAGACCAACCTGTGTGTTGGTTTAGACCAGCTCAAACCAGATGAATTCCACTGGACAAGCCACAAAGAGCTTGGCAAAATATTGCCAGTGAAATCTTGGGTCTCACTGGAAGGTAGCAGGAATTTTGCCATTAACTCCATCTGGGAAAGATTTCTTCTTTTTGCTTATCATCCCTGGTGGAGTCTACTTAATCCCCTCTTGGGCCTGCAAGATGGAGCAGCATTGAAGAAAGTATGGTGATGTAAAGTATCAGGAATAAGGGATAAAAAGTTGAATCCAAAAGGCTAGACAAATATTACTTTATCCTACGTCCAACCACAGAAGGAAGAAGTACTGATGCACGCATCTCTTCTATCCAGAACAGACAGAAATGCTTCTTAGGTCCTTATAATCACTGAGAAAAATGTATGGAAAGACTTTTGTATGGAAAGACGTTTGTTTCTTAAAAAAAAAAAAAAAGAAAGAAAAAAAGGAAAAGAAAAAAAGGAAAAAGCACACCTGTTTCTCAGCATAAGAAATTACCTGCTCATCATATAAATCAAATGAAATAACTTCTATTTGTTAATTTACATGAGCCAAGATTTACATATGGCAGAATAAAGTAAATTAAGAATATATAAAATTTTTCAGAATTGTATGTACTACAGATTGCTATGTCTGACTAAATTGTCCTTCCAGAATTTATGTTACAAAGGAGAGTTTCAGCAATAGCACAAATTTGTCATAAATAATCCTTAACAAAGGTGTTAGTTCAGTGAGGAGACCCAACAAATGGGTTTCACGTGCCAATGTCATTTCTAGGTTTATGCTCAGTCAGCATTTCCTACATCACTGGTTCATCACTCCCTATTTACAACTGATTTTCAATTTCTCTTTTTTCAACTGAATTTAGCTATATATCTGCCAGAGAAGCAAAGCTTAAGACTAATTCCTGAATTATTAGTAATAGGATATTTATACAAGAGGTCGGTTTCTGTCCCTTACAGTTCTATAAATGATAGCTAAGATAAATATGGCTGGTTTGCTCTAATGAAAGGACAACAAATCAGGAGAAGAAATTGGTGTATGGAGAATGCATTCTGTATCAACTGCAAAGTACTGCTTTCAGCCTTAAAAACCAACAGTTTTGTTAAACTTCCAAAGTGAATGTTATACTACACCAAATTGTAAATTCTTTTGAATGTTAGGAATGAACATCTACTGTAGGTTGCATTTTCATTCCCTAGGTATGCTTAGGTATTTGCAGACTACACTGGGTTTCATCCACATGTCTGCTTCTACCACTTAGTGTGTCAGTTTGCATCCAGACATTGGTTTTGATGGCTAGAGTTGTTGATTCTCATCTCTCATAAGGGATACTGTCTTCCACGCTGCTGGTTTGGGTGTGAATATTGCTGATAACTTGTTTTCCTGATCACAGTGTCACTTGATATGTGGTCAGTGAGAATATATGCCCCCAACTACACAATGACTGAAGATACTCTTCCCACATGGTTCTCCTTGTCAACCATCTATTGACAGCTCTCACATTGCTATCTTTATATGAAGCCTTCATCCTCAGGGCCTCTGGGAATGTCAGCCTACATCCTGAAAGATATGAATAATTTTAGGAATGTTATATACAATGAGATATTATTATTTTGTGTGTATGAGATGCCATTATAGCAGCTGAGAACCTCATCAATAGACTGAGAATAAGATCTATTGCATCGGGTATTGAGAAAAACACTACAAGGTTACTTATAACTTGAATCAACAGGGTTTTTTTCTAGCACTTCTATTCTCTGAAATTTGCTCTAATTGTTTTTATAAAACATTAATTACTGAAAGAAACTAGAAAGAGACAGGGATCCATGTGGTCAAAAATTCTTTGAGGATAAAACAGGTGGGGGTTTTGTGCATGATTTGACAAGATTTAATTGATGTAAGTAGGAAAGTTCATACAAATCTCTTGGAACTGATATGAGATCCACTGGATCTCAGCCTTGAACAAGCTGGGTGTGAGGAGCATAAAATGTTTCATATCTATACAAATTAATCATTCTTCCCTTTAGTACAATTAAGTGATATTTACTAAGCAGAAAGATTCAGAAGAACTCAATGCACCATAAAACAAAACATTTTTCTTTCCTTTCAAACACAGATATTTGAAATATGAATTTGAAGACACCATTTCAGAGTTTGGATCTTCAGATATATTTTTCAAGTGATCAGTTTTAAACCATGCATGCCTACAGGGGGACAGAACACAGAGTGTGACAGCAATATTTATGTCCTATTAGAGATGATGAATTTTAGATCACCACTAAGTATCACTGGGATAAAAGTGGCCAAGCTTAACCTCAGTCTTACACTGCTGCAGCAAAGAATTGATAAAGCATTGTAATCAGTTTTGCTTCTTTTTAAGTAAAATCTTGATTTTGCTCCAAATAATCTTGCAAGAGCAAAAGATGACTTTTAACTGAAGAAATCTGAAGCTAATGGTGGTTTAAAATTACATTACTGAAATGTAAATACACACACCAGGAAAAAAAATGTTGCTTTTGCACTTACCCAGCAAATGAAAGGTATTTTTACTTGCAGGAACTATGACAGTAAACATAATTTATGTGAGTAACAAAGCTAATCTTTCTATATCATCTACAGTTTTTAAACAAACTAAAATCTCTTCACGTAAAACACTTCTCTTTCTCTGTCTCTCAGATTTCAGACCAGATTTATTCATTTCAAAGAGTCAAGGTAATTCAATGGAGGGTAAATTCATTGCAAAATATTGCCCAACTGCATAGCACAGAGGTTGGTCACTACTGACTTCCCAATTGGATTTCTGCTTCAATGGATTCATATACCCAGTTCAGACTGAAATAACTACTAGGCTATTTGTAGGTTTTTGAGATGATGCCCATTAAGCTCCACTTCCATAGTTCCCCTTGTATAGGCTGACTTCCTACAGGAAGTCATTACAGGCTGGTGACTGCGGGGCCTGTGGAGGGGAAGGGCTGGAGTTCAGTTCCTTTTACGATGTATGCTTAACAAAAGGCCTAAACAGCTGCTGGATCAGTGACAGGGAGACAGGTTCCTACTGAAGGAAAATGTCCTCACTTTTTAATCGTGCTCAAGATTATGCTCTGTCAAAAGGCATACTTAAATAGTCTGTCGAAGTTGAACTGTTTCCAAAGAGACTAATAAATGTACTAAAGCGATTACAGGTATGGCTCAGCACAGACATGCTGGGGCTGATAACTGAGGTAATAAATCAAGAGGGAGAAAAAGATGGCAAGGATGAAGGGACAGAAACGGAGAGGCAAGCATGCATAGGAGAAGTTGGCAGTGAAGCCAGCCTGTAAAAGCAGACTACTCTGGTTCTTTTCCTTGTGCAACCCAGATGATGCACTTTGAGAATTCCCATCAGATCAGGCTTCACAGAAGAGCCAGAGCAGTAACAAGTTCAGAGTTCCCAGCAGGGTTTAAGATCAAGCTGGAAGTTGTGTTGCTCTGTCTTCTTACATTGTGGGAGCTTGTGGATGCCCAGAAGCAAATCCTTTCCTTTCCCTCTCTCTCCAGAGCTTTGTTCTTCAATTGCCAGAGGAAGAACATGGGACTTGAGGAATGAAATTTTACTCTTTTATGCTTGGCTCAGCAGTTAGCCTAATTATTATTGTAGATGTGGCAGGCAAGTTATCTTTCTAATGTGTTCTGCTTTTTTGAACTATCTGTAGATAGGGGGTTTTTTTCCGTACTGCTTTGAGATGCCAAAGTTCAGTTTTAAAATGGAAAAGCTCAGACTCCAAAAAGACCTTACTCTGTTCTCAAGCATAACCTCACCTCTTAAGCACCTCTTAACCTCTTGAAAGCCTGAAGGGCTTGGAGAGAAAACGAAGAAGGGTGTCTAAATTTTGTGGAAACATGTATTTCCTCCCTGGTCTCTTCATTTATTTTGGTAAGAAGTATACAGAAAGAGGACAAATATGTTGAAATTAACCATGTGGAACTGATTTCTGCAGGAGAGGCTATGAGATAACTGAAGAAACCCTAGAAAAGCCCAGGTCCTGCTGCTGTGGTCTGCTGATGTACGGAAACCTTCATGACAAGAAATGACATGCACTGTGTCACACAGAGAATTGAGCTGCTGTCAAGGCCACAGTCTGCTTACACTGGGCAGATCAAACACCAACTGGAAGACAAAATCAGGGCCTGATGCAGTGAATAACACAAGCAGGGAGAAGATGAGGAGCAGCTATAAAATGATGGTCCAGCATCAGCATCACCAAGAAATGTGTGCCTGGTATACACCAACTTCAGCCCCTTGCAGGAAATCAAGCGGCAGCTTCTGGGAAAGGAAGCTGCTAATATTGAAACATTTCTATTGTATTTTTGTGCCATGACCAGACAGAGACATTCCATGATAATTACTGTTTGGTAGGTATAGGATATACAGATATGTACAGTAGGTACTGAAAATGCTTGGAGGCCGTGCATTCAGCCAGCCAAGCACTACTGAAGCTTCGGGAAGAATTGCTCCCAGACTTAAGGCACTCATGTGAAAAGCACATAGCAGTATAGTCCATGATGTATGAGATTGAACTTCAAGAGTGAGTTCTCACAAAATAAATTGTTAGCAGCAAGGTCTGTGCAATCCTGGAATATTTAGCTATTAAGTACTGTCCTTTTTTTATCTGCATAGTAGTATAATTTGCATTTTGATTGAACTGGCCAAATATTTTGTTGAACAAAAGAGTTTCTTAGTAAACATAATTATGTTTTTAGTCTAGATGACCTCTTTTCTGATAAAAAAATCCTAATTACCTTTTCTATTAATAAAAAGTTGATTAATGTAGTTGGATGAATTAATAAAGAAGAGATAACTGAATTAATCATACTTAATGTAATAGCAGATTGCTAGAAGCTTAGAGATTAGACTCAGAATTTCCCACCATGTTATTGGCTAATTATAAATAGACTTAATTCAAATGGACTATGTCCATTTTTTTCCTGACCTTACCCACAAATTAGCGCTGCACTTGTAAAACCTCCTGGCATATAAAACACACAGGGATCAAACAACCACAGTGGTCCATGTTATTTGCTACTTGTTTTGAACAGAAGCTGGAAATCTCTTCTGTTTGAAAATACAGATTTTCATTGTCACACATTAAAGAGAAGTCTGGTTTTGTTCAAGATGGATTTGAAAATATTCAGACCTTGCAGCTGATGAATCAGTTTTGAGATGCTCTTTAATTACCCAGTTTCTTTGTTATTTACTGTCCTGTTGATATGTTCTCTGAGATCTGAGATAGATCATGCAGCAGTTGACTCTTGCACATTCTTGTGCTTGTAGTTTGCGAGAAAAAAAAGTCAATTCTTGTTGTAGTTTGGGATT